>JAPQRP010049592.1:0-12728 GCA_037367295.1 Apogon hyalosoma | reverse complement strand
CACCCCCCTCAAGTTAAACAAAGCCGTATGTTTCTGAATTTTATTGACTGAAGTCTGCAAACTTCAGCAAAGCAACAGGCTCAAATAGCTGTTGTATTAAAAAAGGCAGAGCTTTTTAGTGGATCAGAGTACGACAGGCTCATTAAGAGCCAAATCCTGCTGATGTGGTCAGTACTGGAGTGAGGCCTTGTTATGTAACCATTTTGTACTTTTCAAGACATCAGAAAAAGCTTTTAAGTGTTGTCTTACAGCCCTGAAGAATTGCTGGCCAGCAGCCACTCGAACAAGTGAGTGGGAGCTCACGGAGAAATGTTGCTCTCCTCCTCCGCTTTGTTCGCTCTCCCTCCCTTTTTATTCATTCTGTTAGCCACAAGATGGAGCCAGTTGTGAAATCAAAAACATCAGATGTCAGACTTTTTACAGTGATTTATTTAATTTAAAAACATTAACAGTAAACAAAGTGCAAAACTTTTTGTAACAAGTTAAATGTATCTTACTTGTCTTGTATCAGAATTCCCTTAGACAAATTAAAACCCTTAGACACATCTAAAGCAAATGTGTTAATCTGTACCAGAATATATTTTTACATATTTTAAAAGCACACAACAGATAACCATTGGGCTCATTCCCCTGAAAGTCCCAAACTGTTAAAAGTTCTCTTGAATAGACTCCTGCTTTCACTTTCCTTTCTTCAGTATTTACCCTCTTTTCAACTCCCTTTTTTTTTTTTTTTTTTAACCCCCTGCTGCCTCCGCCTCTCGTTTTTCATTCACTGACTGGGGCTCCTCTCCCCTCCTCGGACAGCAGTCATTAAATGGGTCTTGTAAGTTTTGCTGAGTCCAGTCATCCAGAACTTTAGCAGCCTTACATTGTCTTCCTCGCCCGGCCCTGTGGCGCCAAGCAGGGCTAGAACCTTCTGGGTGTCCTCCCTCCCTCGGCCATCCACTTTGGAGAACTTGAACAGCACTTTGACTTTACTGAAAGAGGGATAATGAGCAATGAAGGGGTTTTCATATACAAAGTACAAAAATCACAGCCTAGCACAAGTACTCTTCTATAGGAATAAGTGAATTTTACTCACTTCATCCACTCTTCTTTAAGACATAACAAACAGTGGGACACCACATCCACAGACAGGTTCTCATTGGAGAGAGCCACTTCCAGCTTATTTAATAAAGTTGGACCTGGCAGAAAATGAAAAAGATTCAGTTAATATATCATCTGATCATCCATTGTATTAATATATATTGACAGATTGAAGTTTTTTCAAGTTAGCTTTATCACATTTTGTTCTATTTGTATTGTGCAAAGATCTAGTGACGTTCAGGCTACAATTCTGGCCTTGTAATAATTTGTGGCTCTGAATTTTTCAGCCTATTTTTGATAGTTGGAGGAGAGGGGACAGGAAATGGGGGCTGGAAGAAGGAAATAAAGTCATGTGGACTTGGAGTTTTGGTCCATGGCTGTCCTGCACCCTTTTGTTTGTTTTGGCTCAAAATCCTGACAGTAAAAAGAATAAAGTCTGAGCCAAGAAACCAAAGGTATTATATTTAACCAGAATCAGAATTCCCTAAATATTGTGAATTTGTGAGTATTTCGCTATTTTCTTATTGCTAAAATATTATTTTCCATTTACCTACTTAAATGATGACTTGGCTCAGGTATGCATGTGCATCTGGAGGCAGATCAAGATGCTGGTCAAACTTTAAAGATGCTAATATGTAATATTTGCACATACTTGTGTGTTTACATAAGTTTGTGTTGGAGTCTGTGTTGTGTTGAGGTAATATTGTTTACTGAAGTTAGCTTAGTCCATTTATAAACAAACAGCTGCTGGTGTTGTACAGTGATGCTGCTGCAGAGGTGCATAAGAGAAGCACTGAAGAGCTCAGGGAGTGAGCATAAGGATTTTCATAGATGTCCCCAGTCCTCTACATGGAAATCAGTGCACAGGGCATTATCATGGTTGTAGGTAGGAGATGGTCAATTGATTCACACATTAGAAATAAAAAAGTGATTATCATTTTTCACATTACATCTTTCACTTTTAAATAACACGTTGTTGCTAGAAAAAAGTTGGAACATTGTACAGATTTGTGCTTTCAAGGTATTTTTAAGGCAAACTGCAGTAAGTGAAAGTGAAAGACTACAGACACTGTCTGTTTATAAATTCAAGTACATAGCCTTACCTCTGTCAGTAGGCTGTGTATTGGCACTGCTGATGATGAACTGATAAAGTGAGGAGACATCATCTTCACCTACAGCTGAGATGTGACAGATTTGGTCTGAGCTGATATCCACAAGCACCGAAAACTCTAAAGAACAAAAAACAGGAAGGTCTAAAGTTAGTGACAGTTGGTGACTCCTTGGTTTGCTCAACGGATCGCAGAGTGAGGTTTAGGTGTTTTTTGTACCTGAGGAGCTGACATGGGTTGGAATGGGTACATCTGGACTGAGACCCAAAAAGTTGCATTTGTAGGCCTCTTCATACTGAGCACTGTACGGCACAGAACGCACACACCCTACTGGAAGCAAAGACTGGTAGGAAACAGAACAACCATTCAGATTACAGAGGCTTAAACAAGCTGTAGTCAACATTATATGCCTGCCAAATATAGTCAGTTTAAGTTACATCTAAATAAATATGAACCTTAGGTCAAAAGGCTAATTGTAACTTCTGGATTATATTAACCACATGTTAAAAGACTGTGAAAGCAGCATGTTTGTTCTTTTCACTGCTTAAATACTTATTTAATGAGACACTTTAAAGGTAGCAGTGCAGCTGTAGTGTAGAAGAGTACCTTGAGCACTGTGAAAGCTGACTGGATAAGCCCAGGGTCTGCGCCTCTCCATATGACCTGATTTCCCATGAGCACATGCCATGCAAGGTGACGGAAGTCAGCAGCCCCGAGGACCTGCCGGATTTAAGTGGAACAAAAAACGAAACCCAATAATATTAATGAATGATATGATCAAATTGTGAATAAATCAGATGAACTGAATTCTAAGACTGATCTCAGTTGGAAGAAAATGTGTATTAGGTGCTAGATTTCATTTTAATTCCCTCTGTTTAATAAGTTCATTAATGATGTTCAACAGGCAACTGTACAGTTTTTTTTTTGTCATATATTTACAAACAGTAAGTATTAGCAACAGTCATGTTTAACTATAGATAAAGGTTAAAAGATGGGAATTTAGAAGACACATTACTTGATCTTAAGCCCATCAAATTAGTTTCCTCAAATTTTCATTCCTGTCATCTTAGTGACTAAGATGACGGTCAAGTGAAAAAGCAAACAGACTAGTATTTCACTTGACAACAAATCACACACTACGTGGACAAAATATATAGTATATATAGTGACACATTAGTCCTACAGTTTGTAGGATGTCCCATTCCTATTAACTTCAAATATTATCATGATGAAAATATTCATGTCAATAATTATCACAATAAATGTCAAATCAATATTTCATTTCAGATTTTCCTACCTGAGTGAGAGCTGAAGAAACCAGATGTTATTTGTGATTTCAAATTATTATTTATGTTAGGATGTGACAAATATTTCAGAAATCTTAATGTAAAACGTTGAAAACAATGGCGAAATAAATTCAATGTTCAGTAAAACTGAGTAAAAACAAACTGTGAAGCACTTTGCAAGCATAAATGACAGTGAAAACAAAATTAACTCTAAGAAAAGAATAAAAACATCTGTTGCAATATTTATTGCATTATAAGACTGTATCAACATCTCTCATTTATCATTTGTAGCCTAGCCTCTGTCAGCAAAGAAACACCACACTACAGTGTGTCCCAATATTTTTGTCCATATATTGTATGTGGGTACAGAGTCCATCTTCCACAGTTGCAAGATTAACTTTTTGCAATCATTATTCCAAACAGAACTGCAATTCTTTCAAACAAATTTGTAGAGGATAAGGAGCTTGTTGCTCCAAGGACAACCATAAGCCGATCAGGTTTTCAATATTTCCCAAAAGTCTCTGAAAAACAGTGAGAGATGCTCTTCTACAATGCAAAGTTTACTGCATGGCCAGCAGGGTTTTCTCTATGTTTCTGAGGGCTCAGGCATTGTGATGAAATGATTTTCAATCCCTATCACAATATTTTGAAAACAGATCCAAAAATGTGAGTCAAATCTAATCAATTCAATTTCATAAGTATCTGACATCACCCATCTTTAAACAAAAAACAAGTAACCATATTCTCAGGCTCATATAGTGTGGTGGAGGAATCTCAGACCAGAGAGAATGCATTAAATTGCTGATAATAGATGAATTTTGGTTTAAAAAATGAGAAACATGAGTATAAACAGTATGTAACTATAAAATAACATAGTCTGTCAGCTGTGTGCAACTGTATTGCATATGTCTGACAGTAACCAATCATGTGTAGTCCTTAAACATTAGCCTGAAACATCCTCCTTTAGTTCAACGTGTTTGTATGTCCTAAGGTATTTAACACAGTGACTTTATGTAGGATCTGATAGAAAATTATCCCACCCTGTGTCTACCAAGATTTCAAAGTTGGATACATGCTTTCTGACATTAGTACAAATTTGTAAATACCTAAAGAAAAACCTAATGGAGGGACATTGTTAACCGCTTGTGGTTGTGTAAGTTCCCTCTAATATTAAGGTCACCTACATTACAGATGCCTCTCTGATTCTATTCTGGTCAGGTTCAGAGGAATGAATTTCACAAACAGGGTATATATAAATTGGTTGAAAAAACACTAAATACTTTCCAATTGAAATGCAAACTAAACCCAGTAACTTCAAATATAAAGGGGGTGCTCATTTCATGTAATTGTGCACAAAAGAACCTAAATTTACCTGTCTCAAATGCCTCAGTGACCTGAACTTTGGACCAGGTATTTCCTCTAGTTTTGCATCATCACAGAAGAAGTCGTGGCCCAGTTCACTCTCTGATTGGTGCCGCTGTGATTTAGTGCCACCTCCTTCTGCTCCTTCCCAGCATCTCATCTCCTCCTCTTGCTCTTTCAGAAACAAAGTAGGAGACAAAAACAGATGATGTAAGGCTTTTCAAGACTAAACATTTCTGCTACAAATGATAGGAAATTCCACAGAACTGGCTCTATATCATACTCCATATGTGGAGCATGATGTCATGGTCACAGGATCCAACTCATCATTTCCAAAATAAACCTCAAACTTGTGCAATCTTGACTCTTAAGTTTGACTAATGTCAGTAACAAAGTTGGTAGACTCCAAGGAAAGTGAGCCAGCAGAGTTGACAACAGCAACATTTAGATGAAGGAAATATTTCTATTGTTTTAATTTTGCTTACTTTTTATTCATGTTACCTTTCCTTGTTGATTAAGCTGGTGACTACTTTTTTGATTATGAGATTAGTTATAAATACATTCAAAAATTAGAAAATGTCAAAAATGTCAACAACAATCCCCAAAACTTAAGATGGCATCCTTAAATGTCTTGTTTGGTCTACAATTCAAAGATAGTTAGTTTACTATTACAAAAAAGTAAAGATGGAGAAGAAGAATCAGAAAAAATTATATTTATTTGAACTTTTTTTCTTCATGCTCTCATTCAACAGGCAATTAACATCATACAAGAAAAGAAAATCATCTTAAGATGAGTAATTTTTTTTTCATGTTTTGTTTTTCATTTTTAATTCTTTTAAACTTTTTTTTCTTTAGTGGTACAGATTTTCTATGGTTTATTTGATTGTTTTTTGTTTTTTTTTCCTTACTTATTTAACAATGTTTGCTTGTTCATTGGTTCATTTACCTTTTTAATCTCCCTATTTACGTAAGTGAAAAGGGTATTGCTGGTCTCATTAGCTGCTGTATTTTGGGAAATAACTGCAAATCTTTTACTGACTTGGTAAATCTTGACTAACACTGATCAAATATTCTTTGATAAAGCATTTATATTGTGGACACTGAGAAATGAATCACCCTGTGTTTCTGAACAACTTCTCCTAACACAATGATGTAGTGAATCAGATTTATACAAACGACATGTGGACTGGTGATACAGCCTTTGCACAATGTGAAAACATATGACCTCTGCTGATATCATCCCCTATCAACGTGCCAAGCCTTGTCTTGAAGCCAAAACATGTTGAAGCATTACCTAGATGACTGATCTACCTTTTTGACAAACCATATTGTACTGGACGTTCTCTGTTTTTGGTTTTGACCATTTTCTCTATGTTAAATGAACATTAAAT
Source organism: Apogon hyalosoma (assembly GCA_037367295.1). Lineage (NCBI taxonomy): Eukaryota > Metazoa > Chordata > Actinopteri > Kurtiformes > Apogonidae > Apogon > Apogon hyalosoma. The sequence goes on along the minus strand of JAPQRP010049592.1, from coordinate 6,494 downwards.
GGATAACAACCTGTCTGTCGTTCTATAAGAACTAGTGTATCCTCAGTAGGTGCTCCCTCGAGCAGCTTCTCTGTCAGTCGACTTCCACAGGCTTTCAGCAACCTGGAGGTAATGTAATAACACAAATATAAATGTCAATATGAAGGATTACTAATTTGTCACATGAACAACAAGACTTGATGGATGAAGTTATATCCACTCACCAGCTAAAAGAAGAGTGCAGGCTGGCCCAGAGGTTGGGGTGCTGGGTGAGGGAAGTTAGTGAGCGGGCTGCATTGCCACTCCTTTGGTGTGGGAAAACTGCAGGTGAGAACACACTGTTCATCCTCACTGCTCGCTGTGGACAAACACCTTGCTCGCTGTCAAACACCTGAGGAAAAATAAAGAACTGTAGCTAAAATGCTACATATTTTACTCAAATTAAATTTAGAGTCCACACGTATGCTCTACCTTGAGTGCAGTACTTTGCAAACTCTGTATAGTAAGTCTGAGGTGGCGTAACAGGAAAGGCCAGGAGTTAATGAGGTAGATTCTGTCCATGGCAACCATTACAATACTGTACCAACGTTGGAAACCTCTGGCCAGGCTGTCTTTGATAAAGAAGGTATGTGAGAACACAAAACCATGTTGCTCATCTCCAAAGAAAATTGGCCCTTCACGTCCAGGACAGACCTGAAATAGAAATAATTTAAAAATAATTTTAAAAAACTGTGATGGGAAAGTGGAAAAAATAAAGTATACCATCAGAAATTGTGTTGTGCCACATTGTCACTGCTTACCTCACAGCTGAGGCTGCGCACACAGGCCTGCCTCACCACACTGAAAAGCTGTGGCTGTCTAGGATGCTGATGACTCAGGAAACGTATGCCTGTCTCATCATCGATGCTTACAAAACCCGGATGAGATGCAGGTAAAGATCGACATCCCTGTGACCCAAGAAAATTAAGAAAATGAATACCTAACAGATGGCAGTACAGTGGACATAACAACCAACAGGAGCACTTTGACTGGTCTAGTAATGAACAGTAAAAACAGATGTTAGGTCCAGTCGATATGCTCATCTCACTCTAATTACCTCACACATTTCTCCTCTTTGTGTGGCTGAGCTGTTGGCTCTCATGGTCAATCCTTCACCTTCCCGGTCACCATCTCGGTCCCTGTCCACAGCCACTGCAGCCCCTGTTTGAGAAGGCGGGGACGGGGAGGGGGGGTGCAGTGCTTCTGTGCAGAACAATGTCCGAGGGCCATGGAGCTCACAGAAATGACAGAGAGCAACCAAGGCATTCATCTGAGAAAAAGAGAAAGAGAGCAACTTTATCGGCTGTTTACTGTTCTGAATAAAACTATATTGTTAACTGTTATCTTTGTGGTCAGTTACTGATACAACTTATACAATGATTAAGACATGGTAATTACAACTGACAGCATAGAACCTACCTTTAGCGCAGAGACAAGTTTATCTGATGCTTCGTTTCTTCAGTAAAGTACATTCATTTTGCGCCTCTATATGAAAAGCAGCATATTCGAAGAAAGGTATCAAATAAATTAAAACCCTGAATTTTCTCGTTTTTTCAAAAAACCCATGATTTTAGAAGTTCAGATTTAAGATTAATACACATTACTTGCTGTGTTTTGCTCCTGTGCTGCTGCTAGCTGGCAACAACAGGTCATGTGACGCACAGTCACGCGCTTGACGCACAATGACGCATGGTGGTGGGTTGCGGTATTCTTTTACTGTATTTTAACACTTCCTGTCAATATAATATCAAGTTGTTTTTTTATTGAAAGTTATAATGAATCCTGCAAAAAAAAAAAACAAAAAAAAAACAAACAAACAAAAAAAGCATTTATTTTCTCATATTGGGCTTTATTTAGTATTTCGCGTAACCCGGTTTTGACAGAAGACCATTTAACACTACATTACCCAGAATGCTTTTTATAATGACAAACGAAGGGTCAAAGGGCGAGAACGAGGTAGAATCGACTGCTCCTTGAGTTAGTAGTTTAAGGAAAATTTTTGAGCGATTTCAAAATGTTTGGTCTTTTGTTGATATTTAATCTAAATAAGAAGAATATTTTATTTAGCGTTTGTTGAATTACAAGCGGTAGATAAACGTAACACACCACTTCCGCGGTAGTGGACTAGAGAGATGTGAAGTGAACTTTCCAGTTTCGCCACTGTCATTTAGCAGACTCAGTGGTCAGACAAAGCCTAAGGTGGAGCACTGAATACCACTTTGACACTGCCAAGTCAAGTAATTTTGTCTGTTGAATCACAGCTTGATCATGGCTTCAGACGGTATGGGAATGCCCGCTGAGGACCCGAGAAATGAGACCCATCTGACGCCCACCAACCAGAAACACCCACCCATCCCGGGGTTTGATGACTGTAACAGTGACAAAAAGGTCACAGCAGGTAAATTCAGTTTCCTTAGATTTACACACGCTTATTCCCAGTAATTATAAGTGCCTTAAGAGTTTATACATTTTCTTTTACTTAGTCTGTAGTAAGTCATTTTTATGATAGTTAAATCTTTATTAATGCATATTTATTGAACAGGGTGTGGCTTACAGTACTAACTACTTGCTCATATTGATGTCAGTCTGAATGTTTCCTCAGCAGATTCTTTAGTCTGTGGTACATTTCTTAGTTACTGTGACTGGTTTGAGTTCTTGTAAAACATTACTTGTGTGTTTATATCTCTGGGGCCCATAACACTGAAAAGAGGAGGGGAATGACTACACATGTTCAGCCCACTGTAACAGAAGCTTGCTATTTCACTTCATGCTGGACGTTTCACTGGAAATGTATCAGGAGTACAGGAAGTGAGTCAAACGTAGCCTGGATTAGCTCAGATTTAAGGTCCGATACAATCAGTAGATCTACTGTCTCCTCTTACTCCCACTTTCCTCATAGTGCACAGGTCAAGTTACACTTTATGAAGTTAATTAATTTGTTTTCATCCAGTTACAGTAAATATCTGTACTCTTATGTCTGGGCACTTTGAAAGATTGCTCTGAGATTGTTCATTTTCTGACTTTTGTCCTTGAACCTTTTTATAATCCCATAAATCTGTGCCAGTCAGTACCATCTTAGGGATATGGGGGCTGTTACACCTCACAATTAGAGATTTTTTCCATGAATCACATCTAGTTCACCTATCTGGAAATGGTGTTGCAGCATGTGGAATGTGTTTGTGTTAACTTCTTGGCTGACATTTGAGCCCTCTGCGGTCGAGTCATTGCCACCTGTTGCATCAACTACATTTCACGGAAGCATATTGCACCAAATTTAGTTTTACTCACCCCTTTTAATCTGCCTTTGAAATAAATAACCTTTCCAGTAACTATTTTAATTACATTTGTAAATATCAGCCTAAAGTAAGATCAGATTAGAGGAAAGCAGGTGTACATTTTATTTGTCGTTTAAGTGATTATATTTTATTAATGTGACATTTGATTGATCATCTGAGATCTGGCAGAGGTATAAAAGAAAAGAAATCACTGGCATGAAAGTTTATATAGGAGGCCCGGCCCAACAATATGTTGAAAGTTCATGGAGATGCAAAAGTTGTGACAAGTCAGTTTGCAAGAATATACTGTATTTAGACCATGAGCAGATTTATAATGACAGTTTGGAGCAGGAGATAATTAATTAATTGTCTTGTATTGCCCCTGAAAAACAATGCGATAATTTAGCCAAAAGAAGACTTTGATTTGATAGGAATCTGGATGACTGCTAAGCTAAAACATTTAAGTCAAAGTGATTACCTCAATAAACAAATTCGTACCAATGGCCATTAAGGTTGAAGCAAATTAATCAATTGTTGTGAAACTGATTATCACACTTACTGCAAAAATTTGTGATTATAAGTGCATTTAAGAAAAATCTCATGTTGACACACAAAATCATTAATAATTCAAGTAGAAAAGCCTTATATTAGGCAGCAAGTTCTGCTGATACACAGTTTGTTCAATGTACTTTCCTTTATTAATCAGCCAGATTAATTAGTCTATGTCTAATACACAAAAGATTTAATAATTTAAGTAATAACCTCCCATAATACTACTTATTAATATTTTATTTATTCATTGGGTGCTTTCAGATAAATGGTCAACAGTTACCTCTGAGAACATGTTGCCACACTATTGCAGAAACATTTAGAGATTAATAAAACTTGCAGACTACAGGGTACTTTCTCTTACAGCCCTGTTTTTTTTCTTTTCAGCCTCACTCAGTCTTACTTGTTCTGGTTTCCAGGTTCAAATGGATGTTGGGGTTTTCTGGACACAGAAAGTCTGTCTAGACATGATGTAGTGGGACAATCAAAGAGCTATATAACAAGGCTTATCAGTGACTAAACATTTAATTATACACTGAACTTTTTGCTTTCTGTAAAGAGGTCCAGGGTTTGTTGATCCAACTTGTGTGTTACTTTTCTCAAGCGATTTAGATCCAGGATATTTTTTAAGAAGATGTCACTTTGGTTTCATTTTCATCACTTGTGAGACTTTTAACTTAGTTTCCACTTTGTTTTTCCCTTTCTTTATCAGAATCAGCACAACAGGATAACGAGCGAGTCACTGTGTGCCAGTTTTTCCTGATGGGCAAGTGTCATTTTGGCCACAGATGTCGTTTGTCTCACAGGTATTCTTACATTACACTAACATTGGCATTTAGGGAGATAGAGCTTAAAATTCTTTTACATAATTTAGTTTAAGAAACTGTAACAGTAGGTTGAACTTTATTGTAATACAGCTGTGTGCTTATTGGAATTAATTGTCTGCTGAATATAAATGCCTTCATGTGGAGTTTCTTGTTCTAAACAGTCTAAACTAACTGATGAACTGAAACAGGTGCAAATAATTCCAGTGTGATGCTTGATAAGTTGGATCTCTACTTAAATGTTGAACTTGACCCTTAATCCTGACCTGCTAATTTTTTCAACATTATCAGCAAATCTTTTTTTTCCCCACGTACTAGAACTAAAGGTTAATATTTATCATATCAGATTAAATTCAAATTCTCATGACTCATGTTTCACAAGTATATTTAGAGATTTTGTTTGCTCTGGTTGCTCTCTGTCCTCAGTGAGCCATCTTTGGATGACTCAGAGGCTGTATCTCCTGACAAAAAGGATGAAGAGAACATGGAAAAACATGGCAAGAAGAAAGCCAAAGGCAACAAATCAACAAAGACAAAAGACAATGAGGAACAAGGTCACATCTATACTCAGATAGTCATCTGATAATGACAACAAACTCATAAGAGACCAATGAAATCATAACCCTCTCACTCTTTTTATTTATATTATAATTTTAGTGTTCTCTCAATCTCATTTCTTACACAGAGTTGAACAAAAAGCCTCGCATGCGCACAGCAGATGACGTTATCTCAAGGATCTTGTGGGACCCATCTGTGGATTCTTCACAATTTGTAGTGGGGTATGTGGATCGCTTCCTTGGCGTGCTTGAGCGTCCCTTCTGCGAGTTCAACTGGGAAACCAACCCCTGTGACTGTGATTACTCCTCCGAGCTGGCCCTTCCCAGACACAGGATCCAGTACTTCACCTACAGAGGGCATCGTGTGTGGGACCGCCACTGCAGGACCGACAGGGTGTTTGGCTCCACTGGCCAATCTCTGGCTCCCCCCTTTGGAGGGGAGGAGGAAGTAGAGAGTAAAGGGACTTGTCATTAATACCCCACTTTACATAAAATCTAAAATGTCAAGAAAAAGCCAGTTTTGTGTATAGAAACACACTGACCTAACATGACCTTTTGTTTCTCCACAGAAGACGGAGAGAAACGGACTTTAAATGAAGACCAGCCACCTGCTGTCAGTGGGCAGGAAGAGAATGAAACAGAGACATGTAGTCATACACAGACCACACATCTGGAGGGAGAGGAGCTGAGTGAAATGAATATTCACACCTCTGACTCAGCAACAGTGGCAGCTTCACAGTGCAGAGGAAACACTTCTCAAAAACAACTGGAATCACAAGTAACATGTGTTGTGGAGGAGGCAGCGGCAAAAAGGTCCAGTGTTAATGTTAGTTGTCAAAGTTTAACTGAAAGAATGTAACAACTGCACTACAGAAGGAAACAGCATTTTTAACACCTGCATGTTCCACACTTTCTAGTACTAAATGCCAGCTTAAGACATAACAGTTTACATTTAGAATCTTCATGTTTATAGGAGGCACTGGGTTTAAAGAGTTTGAGCTAAAACTTTGTCACAAATCTTTCAAAATACTGTTCTGCATCCTGAATGATTTCACCTACCTGTTTGGATTTTAGATTTGAAACTTCAACAGACCAAATGTCCTCATCCCAAAGAAACAAAGCAGACATAAATGAGGAGGGTGAGGAGGAAACCTGGGAAGAAAGCTGGGAAGGCAAGCAGGATTCCTCAGTAAGTACATTTGTTCTTGATGCTCATTAATACTCTTATCTGTCCTTATCTGTTACTTTGATTATATGTGGAAACAACACCT
>JAPQRP010049590.1:0-12735 GCA_037367295.1 Apogon hyalosoma | reverse complement strand
TGACAAAAACAGTGCTTTGATTCATTCCATGTTTTCTTTTCTGTCTGTTTGAGTCACATGATCCACACAGGAGTTAGTACTGGATTGAAGAACCATTGTTTTGGAGGACTTTGGATGGTCTAATCATTTTTTCCGTGACTGTATATATAATAAATCCACTCATAAAAGCAAACACATTCAGGATCATTTAAGCATAGTGCTTTTTCATTTACACTTCACTGTGTCTTGAATCGTTATACTTTTGAAAACTTCTGCCTCTTCATGCCTTGTTTGTCTGTTTGTGATGAACTTTTCATTGTTATGTAATTTTTCTACTTTTAGGGTCAAGTTTTAACCTCTTTAAAGATCTTGGCGTCATTTTTGTTTTTTACTCTTGATGACCTCTTATCTATCGGTGTTGGACGAGAAAACATCCCGCTAATACTTCATACTTTATATTTGTTGTTATATAACACGTACGCAAAGCTTTATGTTCAGTTTAGAGATTAAAAGATTCTAGTCACTTAGCACTCATTTCCATTATATTAAACAAAACAAGCACTAAACCACAAGATTACGCTGCATTTTATGACTCTTTTCATCTTATTTCTGTCTATATCAAATCATTTAACCATTCCTTAGATTTTTCACCTCAGCCTTTAAACCAGAAAAAAATATTTGTATTGACTGATATTATTAAACTTGACAGTGGGTTTGTCTTATTAAATAGCATTGATTTAGTAACTAAAAGCCACTCTTTAATTCTATGTTCAGTTCAGCTGTTATTTATTCTTCTGATTTGTATTTACTTATTTTTAGGTATTTATTGCTTTGACTGAGATCAGGGGTCTCAAACATGCGGTCTGGGGGCCAAAACCGGCCCGCCAAAAGGTCCAATCTGGCCCGTGGGAGGAATTTGCGAAGTGCAAAAATTATACTGAAGATATGAACAATCAAGGGTGTCAAACTCATTTTAGTTCAAGTTCCACATACAGACTAATATGATCTAAAGTTAAATCATAACATAATAACCTATAAACAGTGACAGCTCCATTTTTTTTAGGTTCAGCTGGACTAGTTTTGCTCTTTTAAAGCAAAACTAGTCCAGCTGATCCTCGATTAACTACCAAGAAGAACAATGACCTGGACAAATGAGAAACCGAATGAGACGTTGTTATTTTTGTTCCAAACTCTGCATTTTTAACAGTATTCTGCTTGTTACCAAATGTTTGTGTAATATTGTACATAATGCACATGTATAAATGATAAGCTGAGGCATCATTTTGTTAAAACTGCACTTATTTTTCTTATACATTTAATTTTTTTCAGGTTATTCACATTTTTTATTCAAGGATAGTTTATAAATGTAAATATATTCATAATTTAATACTTTTTATTGCCTTAAAAGAGCGAGAGAGAGAGAGAGAGAGAGAGAGATAGAGAGAGAGAGAGCGAGAGAGCGAGAGAGCGAGAGAGAGAGAGAGAGAGAGAGAGAAGTTGTCATTATTCATGGGCTATGATGGCATTACTTTGCTGGTCCAACCCACTGGAGATCCAATTGGGCTGAATGTGGTCCCTGGAAGAAATGAGTTTGAGACCCTTGACTTAGATGATCAGCTGTGCTTCCTACTATTATTCGCTACTGGTCGACCTTTAGTTCATTTATAAAACAGTGAAAAGCAGCTTCACAATAAATAAATGTCATTTTCCTTTCATGCACAATCACTGCATTGGGCTGTGAAGTCATGTGGATTATTACTGTCTGTGTCCATCTATTGACCGGTCTGTCGGTCAGTATGCTGCTTGTTTGATAACTATCACAATCGAAGGCCGTGGCGGTCGATACACACACTGAGTTTTTATGTGCGTGTGTGTGTGTACGTGTGTGTGACGGAAATGGTTAATTCACATGCGTCAAATATTCTTGCACCGGCTCCATTTCTGTGCACGTTAGTCATGCTCTGGTTTACCCGGCAGTCGACTTTCCTCCTCTCTATTTCTGTCACAAACACACACCGACAGACACACACAGCTGGTTGCCGGCAGCTGTGTATTGTAGCGTGGTATTAGACGGATCCTGTGTGTTCTCCTGCAGTCTCATGTTGGGTGAGTAATATCGCTGGTGTCGCAGGGTGGAGTGAAACGGCAGTGAAACCTAGCATGAGCAATGAAGCCTCTGTTTTAATAAAAATGCACCACATGATCAGATGGTTGTTGCATCTTTTAGATCATTCATATGACATTAGGCACAGACAATCAATAATAATTATCATGACGTCATTTTTATATCGTCATAATTAGCGTTATAGTAATAGAATGATTGCATACTTATATTGCTTGTATATTGTCGTTATGACTGCTATTACTACTATCACTTTGTTATAACCTCTGTTCTGTGATTATTAAACTGTATGTATATAAACTTAAATAAATGTGTATATGTGTGTGTGTGTGTGCGTGTGTGTGTGTGTGTGTGTGTGTATACATATATATGCAAATATATTAGGGCTGTCAAAATTAACACATTAATGCAGATTAAGCCATCATCATGATTAATCATTAAAAATGTTGATGCAATTCATCCATCTGCAGCACAGAATGACTCAGAATGTCTCATGTTACAAATCTGGGTCAGTTTGTCCAGTAGAGTTAGCGTCATGCATGACCAAATGGTCAGTTGCTCCGGTAGTGACAGGCAACAGAACCAACCCATAAAGATGGAAGATGATAAACAGCACGTTGGCCTCTGGATAGAAATATGAGGACAAAAAGACCAAGACGGAACAATTGACTGACATAAAGTATGATACATGCTCTGTCGGAAGGAGTTTTATTTTCACCAAAGCACTTCCAGTTTCAAATATCACATTAGCGTGAAGCATATGTTAATCAGGGATTCTGCTAGCACTTCGGCTAACACGTCACCCAGTTTACGACAAACACGTTAGGTGCATATATATTCCCTTCTTTTTTGAGTCTGTTTGCTCGTGTAAGATGAAATGCGATTAATATAGATTAAAAATGAATGCTATTTAATTGTGATTAATTGAAATTAATCCACTGCAACCCTGTGATTAATCTGATTAAAAACTGTAATTGTTTGACAGCCCTAATATATATGTATTTATTTATGTTCATATACATATACATGTTGTGTATAGATTATATATTATAATATTACACTATTATTATTATTATTATTATTATTATTATTATCATGGAGGTATTGTAATTGTTTTTGTCGTTTGTCTGTCCATTCAACAACATAATCCCATCTGAAGAATGCATTGAGACTAAATTTACGCAACAACAATCTAATGTAAATTATAAGGCAGTAACTTTCAACAGAATTTTACACTATATTTGGCAGAGGTGTAATAAAAATGTGCGGCACATTATGTTGTATAGTTTTTTTATAGTTATGTTATTGTATTGCTTTTTTGTGGTGTTTCTTGTGTGTATATTCTGTGTTGTGCTGGTTTTGGAACCTCAATTTCCTGAGGGCTCTGCCCAAAGGATCAGTAATCTAATCTAATGTAATCTAATGTAATGTAATGTAATCTATCTTTTAGTCTTAAAGACCTAGGCAGCCACCGGTGACCAAACGCATCTAGTGATCTAAAATATTTAATAACTCTTGATCCATGAATTCTATCAATTCTATCAATACTTGCAAATGATAAGTGGAGATATAACATTGTTAAAAATCCACTTATTTTTCTTGAGAAATGTCAGGTTGTTCGTGTTAGTCACATTTTTTAAAGGATAGTTTGTAGATGTAAACATTTTCATAATCCAATTTCATCTTTTCATTCTAAAACATAGAGAAATATTTGGAGTTGACATTATTTATAGGCTATTATGCTATTGTTTTGCTGGTGTGGCCCACTTTAGGTCATATTGGGCTGAATGTGGAACCTGATCTGTGTTGTAGACTAGGACTCGATTTTCTTTAAAAATACAAACAGGTTATGTTATTATGAACAGCATAGACTGGAAATAGTGATGACGTAATGCAACTTTATATCTAATACCTACAGAAGAAAACATGTTAATCTTATTTTTCAGATACTCTTACTTCTTGCAGCAGGCTCCTGGGGTATGTTTTCCTTTCTCTTATCCCAGCCTGATTTTAATGGCTTTGTAGAAGTGAAATCAGTCATGTTGGTGCCTGTTTTCCCTGTTAGACACGAAATACAAACAGGACCGAAACCCTGCAAAGACTAGAGGAATCAACACCATTAAAATGCATGAAAAAGCTTTGTGAAGCAGCTGCAGCAAGTGATGACTTTGCATTAGCATCGGCTTAACATAACAAGGCAGGCATCAACTTCATTACAGAGCAGGATTGGGAACGCAGCCGTCAACTCCAGCAGCCGCCAACTCTTTTCCTGTGTTGTTCCGTGACAACACAGGCAGCATCTATGTGAAACGAAGCCCTGATTTGGTCTCCAGGCTCAGCTAGTTATCGGGCACAGTGTAAACAAATGGGTTTTGTTTGAAGGACTCTATAGCTCTGAAGGGACGCCGTCAGTGTCATTCGCTTGATTGCAGGAGAAAGCACAGCGGCGGCAAATTGGCATTGTTGCAGAGAGACAGAGCAGTTATCACAAAGCAAACCTCAACAGGGAGGGAAATGAGGCGACGTTGGGCCAGAGTGTAATCAGGCCTGTCCACTGTCACGGTTATGTAAGGTGTCTTGGTGGCAACAAAGAGCTCCTGTCTCTGTCCACTCAAAGCTTCAGGCCTTCATGTTGAAGCTCTGCCTCTGCTGTCTTTAACTCCATCAACCCCCAAACGTCTGCAGCCGGGTATCATCCTCTAGCACTGGTTTTGTTGTCGTACATCCCGCTTGTCCACTGGCCCTCAATAGGCTTCATAGCCCCCCAGCTGTAATTCCCTCATAATGAGTTTTGTTGGGTCAGCACGTGTAAACTGGGACTCTCACCCGTTTCATTCTGGACGCAGGAGGGTAAACGTGACAAATTCCTGGGACCCAGCATTTCTGGGGGGGCCCATAGAGCAGTGGAGGGGGCTCCAGTGGATACCGATTAGAAGTTGTGAAAATTTTGTGTAAGGTCCGGTGCATATTAGAGGCATAGAAGCAGGGAGTCAGACATTGAAAGCATGTTAAGTTTCACTTTCACTTGACGCCAGCGTTAGTTACATTAGTTATGGACTGCACCCCCGCACCCCTACCCGACAAGAATTCACTGCAAAAACACCTTTAAAACTTCACTAAAATACTGCTAAAAGTATTAAAAATATTCCATCTCTCTCACTGACGCCACTTTGCTGCTCTCTGCTCCGCCCACTTCCACCCCTCCCCCTCAGCCAATGCAGACCTCTACCCTAATGTGTTATATATCAATAATAATAATAATAATAATAATAATAAGCTCCCAATCTCAGTTTTCAGAAGCTGTTTGAATTTTTTTCAATAATCCTGACAGTTTTCAGAACAAGGATACATGCTCTCCCAGATATAAAAGTGTTTGGGTGTAATTTATGCAGCATTTATTAAGTAAATAAAACTATCCCTCTGTATAATGTGAATTAAACGTGCATACCAAGAGAAAACCGATCCTGAAGAAGTGCAGGATGTGGCAGTGTTTGGAGGCTTGTCATCGGCTCAACATCAGCGTCACTTGTAAAGGAGCCAGATTAGCCCAGATCTCTGAATCACTGCCCACATTTTAGATATTTTTAAAACAAACAAACCAATCTGACAGAAAACTGGCTGTGAAAAACATGCATAATCTAATTTTTTCTCCTCTCACTCTCATTCTGATATTCTATCAAGGGAGACTGTGAGACAATATGAATCACACTTGAAGATACCGACATCTAATATCAGTTTATTTATACAGTGTTAAAAAATGGCATTCTGGCTTCAAACTGCAGTTATTGATGCAGTGGTATTAGTGTTGTGGCAGGGAATCAATGTAGCTGTCCAGCTGGATTTTAACTGGCGTATTTTTTTGATCAACATTTGAGCAACAGCATCTGATGAGTTTAGTCAAAACGAAGAAAGTAGAGCGTGTTTAACCTTCCAGTATTCTGTCCATAGAGCCCCTTCCTAATCACCAATCAGTGCAGTAATAAGGTCAAATCATATTATTTATTATATATATTATTATTTATTTACATGTTTACCCTACCCCCCGAGGGAGAGGCAAGGGGTATTGTTTTTGGTTCAATTTGTATGTTAGTTAACTAACTAATAAACTAACTAACTAGTTAGTTTGTTTGTTTATTTGTTTGTTAACACTCTAGCAGCAAAACTATTGGCTGAATTCATATCAAATTTGGTGTATAGATTGCCAGTGATGCAGAATAGATGTGATTACATTTTTGGAAAAGTAGGTCAAAGTTTAATTTTTTAGGATTTTTTTAATCTTTTATTCTCCCATTTACTTATAATGAGTGAAATTTCAAATGTCTATAAAAACATCAGTTTTGTTTCAGTTTACTTCAAACTTGGCACATGTATAGAGGCAACTGATATGTTGACATCAGCACACGCATAGACATGATGACATCAGCTGGATTGATGCCAAAATAAGCTACTTGTGAGGGGCGGGGTTTGTTGAGCCTGGAACCACTTGTTTTTGTATTTCATCAATTTGAGCTATAAACAAAAATACCAAATATTCCATAATTGCCAAATATTTGACCCTTAAAATGCCATGTTTCTAATGTAAACAAACGGCTTTATGCAAAAAGCACAATAGAAAATTGTTTGTGTGTGTGTGTGTGTGTGTGTGTGGGGGGGGGGGGTGTCAATGTACAACATTCATTCAAGCTTTATTAAGGACGCAAAAACTAGGTCCATAGGTTAAGATAAAAAAAAAAAAAGAAAAATACACCATAAAAGAGAAAAGAAACACAAAAAATTGGATCACTTTTTTTTTTTGCAGACTGGCATATGTCAATGATGAACCACAACATTGGTCAAAATGCATTTTTTTGCGCTAGGTCAGATGTTAAATTCTAAAATATGTCAGTGTGATTTTTGACTCACCTCGGAAAAGGGTGCTAGTGTAGTACGGTAATTTTCTTTTGTTTACAATGTGCTGATTTTAGTGGCTGGGTCAGAATTTTTAAAAATCATGCAAAAATGAGCAACTTTTGATTTCTGACCCTAAATAATATGACCTTTTATATCATGAAGTGCAAAGTGTGTATAATATGCTTATCCTGGAACGTTAAGGGACGAGTTTAACGACAACCAATGATTAAAAACCCTCATACAGTCCTTATATATGCAGTTTGTATGGAGATGATACATGACACCATAGCAGTTTTTCTGATGATGGTTATGAGAGACACAGTTTGAGCTCTTGCATAATGTATTGCCTTGGACTAACTGAGTCTAATTGAACAAATGACCTGTTTACACACCAGGACCTGACGCATCTGCTGCTGCTGCGACCTACATAAAGTCCCCACATGAACATTCACTGCTATAAATAACAAACATGGAGATGCAATTACCTCATTATTTGATGTGATAGATTATGGTCGATGGAGCGTCTCCACAGCGGCGCGAACACTTTATCCAGAACGTCAGATAACTTCCTCCGATTTCGGCTCCAGGTTCGGATCTTTCGGAACAGCCTCGTATTAAGTTACCGACTCAGATTTAACAATGTGTCTAGAGCGTCTGGAGTAATGCTGCCTTCAGGTGCGAACAGAAAGATGAGCCTTTCCATTTGTGAATTTGAAATTACAAGTGCGTTGTGTTCAAGTGCTTTTGTCGTAGCGAAATGAAAAATGGCTGATTGTTTTTTGCGCAAAATCATCAGCTAACACCAACAGAACGTTAATAAAAGCAAAGTTTAGTTCAGTTTAGTTTAGTTTAGTTTAGTGAGTTTATTTGGCTTCTTTATTTGGATTCTCTGGACCAGATTATAGCGTTCTCACTTTGCATCTGTTGTCCCTGTGGAAGGAAATTAAAAAGGGAAACAGTTCAAGAGAATTAAAAAGAAAAACAACACACGTAAAAGGAGTTGCATACAGTCAAAGTGTAGAATACAGTTGAAGGGAAGAGTCAATGGTTAGTGTATCTTTTGGTAATTTGATTTTCTTTTCAGAAACAAGACAAAAACTAATGGTTAATTGATTTTCATTTTTAAAATAGAATAATTAAAATTGAATTTCAAGGCCTTTTTCTTTTTCAGTGGCAAAACAGATAAACCAAATTTAAAGAACAGATTGATTTTCATTTTCTCTTTCTAATAACAAAAAGGAAAATTACTATCTGACAGAAATGGAAAAAACAGACCAAAAACCCGTTTTTTAAAATTTCTATGACCGGATGTTGTCATTTTCAAGTGTGCAAATGCTAAGGTCACAAAGATTCTTACAAACGATGGGTTTGTATGAAATCTGTACATTTCCAGATTTCCATTTCTGTCGGGTAGTAACTTTCTTTTTTGTTATTAAGAGAGAAAATGAAAATCAATCAGTTTTTAAAATTTGGTTTATCTGTTTTGACACTGAAAAAGAAAAGCACCTTGAAATTCAATTTCCCTGTTTTTTCACTACTATTTGTATAGTTATTGTTATTACTATATTCTAGTTATATTTCCTATATATATACATGCATTGTTGTGCTGCTACTGGAACCTTAATTTCCTGAAGTTCCTCCCAAGGGATCAATAAAATTCTGTTTAATCATCTAATCTAATCTAATCTAAATTATACAATATTTGAGGGTATTTGCTTCCTTTTGTCGTTGGTGAGATAATGTTATAAACTAGTACTGTTTTTTGTTTTTTTTTTTCACAGTGAAAAGTGACAACAAGGATAAACAAGAGAAGACAGACGTCATGTCCAAGATGGACGCCTCTGACAAGAAAGAGGAGCAGCAGAAGAAAGACACTGTCCCCGACAAGAACCAGCAATCTGAGAAAATCCTGAAAGACGAGGAGAAGACGGAGAAGCTGAACGCTGAGAAAAACAACGAGAAGGCGGAGAAGGTGGACAAACCGGAGAAGACCAACAAAGATGAGAAGAAGGAAGAGGAGAAGAAGGCGGCGGAGAAGAAGGAGGAGAAGGGAGGGAAAGGTCCGGCCAAGTCTCCGACCGGCAACGGAGGCAAAACTCCGCAAGACAACAAGAGCAAGGTAGGTCACACACTCATGAAGGATGGTGGCGTTTCCAGGGGTAACAGAAACAGGCTCATCACCCAAAGGTCACGGCGTTGGCCTGAGACGACAGGCTGCTGAGGCGTCCTTCAGCAGAACACACACATGCATGGACGCTCAGGCTGATTACTGATCAGCCGCCCCTGCTTCTGCTGCATCACCACGCTTCAGCACCGAGACAGAACTTTAAGACGCAACACTGTGTCTGTGAATGTGTCGTAGGAGACCAGGTCCCAACAAGGCCTGATGTCGCAGAATGTGGGACATGTTACCGACGCTGAGACATAAAGACTTAAAAAAATGGATGTCTGTTTAACTTAGAAAATACACACAGAATATGAGAGGTGTATTTTATCTGCTCAGATCTACTGGTATTTTCTCCTCCTGCTACTGTAGCAATGAGGACACGAACCAAATACACAAGAAATGAACAACATATAGAATCAAATAATGAACAAGATAAAGAGCAGAAGTAGCAAAATAAACAGCACAAAGAGAATAGAATAGAATAGAATAGAATAGAATAGAATAGAATAGAATAGAATAGCCTTTATTGTCATTGTGTGTTCAATGAAATTAGGAATGTACTTCAGTTGGTGCAACAATATGAATAAAAAAAACAGTACGTCAGCAAGTAAGAGTAGAGCAAATATAAAAGTAAAATAAGAAAACAGAATTTAAAATTTAACAAAAAGTAAAACAAGAATAGAACTAAAAGTAGAGTAAAATAAAAATAGACATAAAACATGAATAGACACATTAACAATATTACCAGTATGTATATCTGTGAATGTGTCTATAAAAATAGTCCATTTAAGTTTGATAAATGTTGAAAAAATATTGTTATTGCAAGAACAGAGGATTATTGCACAACTTATTGCACAATAATTCTAAAATAAATAAATATATATTTTACACACATAAAAAATTAACAAAATTACAAAGAACGTGAACAAAACAAAACCAAATGATGAACCAAATGAACAATAATTGAACACGTAATGAGCGTCCCACATTAACCTGGCCACCCTGGATGTGTCTAATGCCTGAACTCGGACGTTCATATCACATGCTGCTTTTCCATCAGATGTGACTGTTACTGCTTTGACCTGCTGTAAGTCACTGACTCACCTGGACAGTTAATGAGCTCTGTTATTCTCATATGTTTACTGGCTGTGCTGCCATACCATGCTGACATTGCAAATCCCTGATTCCATTACTGCTTTTTCTTTCTCTTTCTCCGTCTCCTCTTCTACACTCTCCCTCCCATGTCTTTCTACCTTTGTTTTTCCCGTGTTGCTGTGGCTGCTTTTAATTCCATCACACCAGCCTGATCCAGGTTCAGCCAAACCAAACTCCCGCCCTTCCACCCTCTCCACCAATGGCGAGGCCAACTCGGCCAAACGCCCCTCCCCCACCACTGCATCAGCAAATAAAAAAAGCCCTGTACCCAAGGCGACCACGCCCACCGCCACGAAGCGGCCGCCAACGGCAACTGGCACAGCCAAGGCTGCCAAGGTGAGTACGACACACTGAAAACTCCTGTCATTTAGTTTAGCTTCTGTTTCCAAAACGTCATGTCAGGGCCCAAGATAGGCTGTTAATTGGCAGTAAAATATACTGATGAACTGTAACATTATGATGACTCAAGGATGTTCAAGTGGAAGGATCTGCATGACTCGACATGTCCAGAACTGCAGGTCTGGTTGGGTTTTCTCAGTCTGGAAAAACAACAACGTTTCAATCCGACGGAGCATCAGTGGCTCCGGGTCCACATTTGACTCTTTTGTCATTTTCAAGTGGCTTCATGGAAAAACATATGGAAATGAATAACCTTTGAGTTTTAAACATTTTTGCTATTATTGATGCAACCATAAAGTCATTCAGATGTTATGCAGTTGTGAAAATGTAGATTATTATTATTATTAAATATGAATCCAGAAGTAGTTGTAGTAGAAGTAGGGCTGCGCGATTAATTGATGTTAAATCGAACTTTGATTTTTTAAATTAGGATGATTTTTAAAAAAAAAAGGAAATGGTCAAATCAATTTCATCTCTCTCATGCCTCCGGGCCTGCGGGTTACTGTAGGCTCCTCCTCCCATCTGTGAGAGCGGTCTTACACAGAAGTCCATGTAATGACCACGGACCTTAAATCTGTGATGGGTCCGCAGTAGTGATACCAGTGTAAGCTGTGGCTTCACGCACGGATCCCCCAGTTCAGATATAACTGCACGGGGGTCATTCATCTTACGCTGTCCCACACGGATCCGTACCGGACCGTCTGCTTCCGATCCGTGTCCGGGTCGCAGGGGCAGCAGCCTCAGCAGAGCAGCCCAGACAGCCCTCTGCCCAGACACATCCACCAGCTCCGGGGGAATCCGGTGTCCTGGGTCAGTCTCTTCCATGCAATTTAAATATAAGCGCATGGGGATCACTCATAATACGTGTTCCACACACGACTGATGCCTGTCACAGACGTACACTGGTGTGACTTCTGTGGGCCCATCACTGGACACCATCACAGACTGGAGGTAGGAGCAGTGCCTTGCATTACGGGCTGCTCATGAAAACAAGACGCTGACTTCTGTTGTCTTTTGTAGTTTTACTCAAAAATCAGAATTGAAAATCGAGTTTTAGAGGAAAAAAATCAGGATTTTATTTTTGGCCAAAATCATGCAGCCCTAAGTAGACGTAAAAGTAGACTACATTTTTATTGATAAGACATTGATGACATTGAGGGCATTCATCTGTACACTTGATTACAAAGACAGCCTTCACAGAACAGTCTGTTTTGGCTGCACAACACAGTAAATGACAGCCATATTAAAGACATTTTTTGGCTAGAATATAGATGTTACAGCGACTGTGCATCTTCCTTTGGGTCTTGAGCTTTGGGAAACCCTGTTTTAGCCACTTTTTCTTGTAGTTTTCTGCTCATTTCACTTTGTCAAACTTTTACAACCTCAGAAAACATCACACCTGTAGAGCCTGTAATGAAAACACTCTTCCAGACACTTGTACACACCAACACCAACGCTAACTCACCTGTCATTCTTGTGTTTTCCAGACTCCAGAGAATGAGAAACGCCCACCTGTTCCCAAGGCCACACCCACTCCCAGAGCGAACGCCACTAAGAATGGTACGACTCCTGCAAACAAACCTGCAGGTATCTGCACAAATACAGCACATGCTGACACTGTTTGGAAACCGTCACTTTACGTCATACTGTACAGTCTTGACTCCAGTAGAAGAACAAATTGAAAATTTCTCGACTTTAGTATATGCTCTTTGCTTTTTACAACCTCTGCCATCAGAGCCGTGCTTCTACCACAAAGGAAGTTTACTAATGAACTGTCATTTAGATACAAGTGTAGACTTTTTAACCTTTTAAAAAGTAATTGAACTATTTTGAGTACTTTAACAAAGAAAATATCTGACTGTAATACAATTTATCCTTCATATCTTTCCCTTCAAGTCGACCATTCCTACATATTTAACCCATAAAGACTACTACTGATCTAAACCGTTTAATACCTGTTGATCCACTAATCCTATCAATCCATGTCAATAACTGGTGTAAATACAGTTCTTCATCTTTTCAT
>JAPQRP010049589.1:0-12737 GCA_037367295.1 Apogon hyalosoma | reverse complement strand
CTGGTTGGAAAAATTTGAAATTGTAAAAAGCCTTTATTTCATGAGGGCCTGTAGATTAATTCATTGGGGCTGGAGTTAATCTACAGGCCCTCATGAAATAAAGGCTTTTACAATTTGTAATTTTTGTCTTCCTATAGTATAATGTATGTGTTCATCAATGGACAGCATTCACAATATAATAAAATATAATATAATATAATATCAAAATGAAGCTATTGCTGTATTATCTTAAAGCTGTAATACCACTCACGACCACTGGGGTTAACTCCGCCTATCATTCGTTTTACTTTTTTGCTCCGTTAATCAGATCTCAGGTCAAACATAAGCCTTGTTTCTTCTTCTGTTTCTTTTATAAGAAGCACACAAAGCTCCAGTACCCTGACAAATTCATTGTTACACAGTGCTTGATGATCTTTACAGTTTTATAAAGTTGGTATGACAGTGATGAGCATTAACCCACCCATGACTCTTTGCAGGTGGCTCTGACACCTTCCACCCCTGAAGCTCTACCCCTTTTGTCCAAATATGGTCACTTCTGGCTCCAAAAGTCCAACACGACCAAATCACAAACGACTGCCTTGAAAATAGATGATGTAATTGTTGCGCCGTCCTTTAGTTAATAATAAAGTCAATGGTTCACATAGATTAGGATGTTAATATCTCTGAGTAGGGTGTTACTGAGATGAGACTAAGGCTGTATCAACAATGTCAATCTACGCATTTATACAACTGATACAAAAGGCTGCAGACTAATGGGCTAGAGTGTATCTGGTGTTATATTAAATTCAGTGACATGGAGGAGGGTGAAGTATTGTGCAAGTTTGGAAAATGAAAGTTTGAAGGCCTTTTTTTTTTTTGCCCTAATTAAAGTTTGTACATGCCAGTTAGAAAAAAAGCACATTTCAAAGTCATAACTAATCTATTCACCTCCTTGTTAACCATGCAAGTACACTCAAATCACAATATTGTCGACAACTGTCATCTGACTTTTCACTAAAGGATGCAACGCTAGATTAGATTAGAGTCAAAGATTCCAAGATTTTTTTTTTTTTATTGTCAATTTACTTGATGCACAGGACATACAGAGAATTGAGATGCTGTTTTGCTCTCACCTTGTTATTTAAATGCCATGCAGTTAAAAAAAAAAAAAAAAAAAGAGGTCAAAATAAAATCCGAATAAATAAAGCGGTATAATGGCAACTATAACAGAATATTAAAGATAAAAATCAAAGCCATTTGTGATAGCGGTGGCAGTGCATGTCAGTAGCAGTGATGAAAGGTGAGGAGGTGCATAATGGAATAAAACAGCAGCAGATAAGACAAGAATAATTTAGATTAAATTAAAATAAATTTTAGTAGGAAAAAAAGAAAAAAAAAACTAACAAAAGATCCCCAAAAATAGTGGTACAGCCAAAACCCCCACACACATTTAAAAGTGTGTCATACATGCACACACACACACACACACACACGCACGCACACGCATGCACACACACACACGCACGCACACACACACACACGCACGCACACACAATTTATTTTTGTTTTTCATGAAGCCAAATAAAAACTCCACAAAACACTAGCTTGACTGCTTTAGAACAATACAACAACAGTTCCTGAAGACAGTTTGAATAATTCTGCTTTTCACTCCTGTTGTGAACTTGTTGGACAATTCAATCCATTCCAGACCTGTTACTTCACATTACCGCTGTTTACAGTCGTGCTTTCTATCAGAACTTCAGTTTTAATAAACCTCTGGGAACACTGTCATTTTCTTGAAAACGCCAAGAGACATTCTTGTTAATTAGCCAATGATGTTTCCTACCACCAAGGTGGTTCCCTCTGGAAATTAAATCAGCACAATAACCTAATTCAGTCAAACAGCGCAGCACAAGCGTGTCCTAGTGTGTGAAAAATCTTGGGATGTGATTTTTGAAAAGCAGCAAAATACTATTCAGGGGAAAGAAGACAAATGTAAATGCAGTCATGTAAAAAATTAAGCATGCTGCGAGTTTTAATCCGAAGGACCTCAAAAAACACAATTTTCTGCCTGGCAAAAAGTGTGGGCTCTAAAACAGCAGAGACAAAAGAGAAGACGTGAGAAAGTTCCGTTTGTGTGGACTGTTGTGTGTTTGTGATCAGAATGATGAACTGCAGCACATGAGAGGTGGAAAAAAAAAACATCTGTTGACCTTCACAATTTGCATTTCATGACATTGTAAGACTTAAAAAAAAAAAAATAAAGCATAGGTAAGTTGAAGATAAAGTGTGAAATATTTATGGCTTGTGTTAGTAGCAGTAGTGTAACAAGAAAATGACTGAAGGAGACAAAACAAAAAAAACAAAACTAAAAGATGAAACAGAAAAATAAAATGTTTTCTGATTGTTTTACAGCGATTATGTTCGAAAACACAAACATGAGGTCACAGCTTCAGAGATTTGTGTGTACGTGCATGCTTTGCCCCGTGTTTTGTCTCTGCACCAGAATATAAGCCTTTACACAATGTAATATAACTGTGAATAAGTTACACAAAAAAAACAAAAAACTCCTGAAACTGACAGACATGCA
Organism: Apogon hyalosoma; assembly: GCA_037367295.1. Lineage (NCBI taxonomy): Eukaryota > Metazoa > Chordata > Actinopteri > Kurtiformes > Apogonidae > Apogon > Apogon hyalosoma. The sequence goes on along the minus strand of JAPQRP010049589.1, from coordinate 10,168 downwards.
AGTTTGTGGCACAAGATTTCAATGTATTCACAGCAGGCTCTTGCAGCCCGTTTGTAAAAAACTCCTCACTATCCTGATAGTTTTTTCGTTTGTCAGTGCTACTCCACACGTTGTCCTTGACTTCATTATCATTTTCATTTCTGTCTTTCATCCAAAACTGAAAAATGAACAGGTCTAGGTCCATTGTTGTCCAATAGCTCTACCTTGATCTGATGAGACGGCACATTTCACGTAATATTCACATGTGCTCGTGACATAAATAATGGTGCGAAAATATATAACGTACAAATTAATTGCAGAATGTACCGGAGTCACTTTGATTTTATATTGTTCTGCCCTCATATGCTGGCTGAATGATGATGTTGGTTGCAGCCTAAAGGTTGATGCCCAGAAACATCCCAAATTGAGCAAAACAAGAGGAAAGTAAGATGGAATTATCATGAGCAACAAGACAAGCAAACAAAAAAAAAGTCTGATGATATGGTGGAGGGAGCTGCATACTGGCCTACAATTAACACATCCCTTCACTCTAAATGGATATTGGACAAAAAAAAATTTTGGACAGGAAATGATTGGTTTAAAAAGAGGCCAGTTCCTACAACATACATTTTCTACTATTTCTGCATATTTGATCACTGATAAAGTAACAGGGGCGATTAAATGAGGGTTGGTTTTCTAATACGTGTTTGATTAGGTCTTTTGCTAACACTCCCTCGTAGTGAGGGTTTATAATGCACTTTAATGTTGGACGCCATCTGTTACAACATAACGTGCTGCACATTTTTAATCCTCCTCGGCCAAATATAGTGTAAGATTCTGTTGAAAGTTACTGCCCTATAATTTAGCTTAGATTGTCTTTGTGTAAAACTTATTACACACATATTTATATTAGAAAGAACTCAGATATTATAACTGCACAAGGCCATTTGACCTTGAAAGAGTACGTCAAGGTCGCCTATTTTCAATAGGCTTCTGCTCCGTGCCAAGATGCATCCAGAGCATAAATTTGGTGCAGATATCTCAATGCATTCTTCAGATAATGCGATTAATGCGTCGTTGAATGGGCAGACAGACGGACAGATGACAAAATGATTACAATACGCCTCAGCCGAGGGGTAAAAATGGAAAAAATAAATTAAAAAAAAAGGAGCTAGTCTGCAGAGATAGTCCATAATTCTAGGAAGGAAAACACAACCATTATTATTTCCCAGTGGATTATACAGTAAATCTAAATATCTCTACGTTTATTTCTGCAGTGGAATCCCCATAAATGCAACAGTTACAAATGTATAAAACACATCGATAATATCAGTTAATAATGCTCGTCAGGCATTAGCTGAATTCTCACGTTTTACTGACCATTAAATCCTGCCATCCTGACACCTTTCCGCTCATCAGAACCTGCAGCGAGTTTGCAGCGGCATCACACCCCATAATTTTCATCCTTAATATCTAAACCCGACCAAAACCAGACTAATGGCTGAGGCTGCTGGTTTAAAACAAACCGCTCAGCACTTCACGAGCACCAGCTAACGAGACGAAAAGAACTGTGTGGACACAATTACGGCATGAGGCACGGACTGTGCATGACATTTCATGGGATACACTTTTTTGGTGTGTAATACGCGTGCAATGTTATGTGCACAGCCTTATTTTTAGGCACCTAATTAATTTACTGCAGTTTATCACATCATTATGTAACTTAGAAATTTAGGACAACGTGCATTTACTGGATATGGATCGCAGTGCAACGGACAAACTGGACGGTCGTCGACTGAAGGTCAAGCGTCCTAATCAGCCTCTAACTGTAAATATTCAACATTTTGCATTGTAAGCACATCAAATAGACAGCTTCACGATTTAGTTAATAAACGAAACAAGAAAAAAAAACTAATCTTGTTCATTTCCGACAGAAGCTAAGGATTTTCTTTGTACTGCAGTCAAAGTCGATGGTTAAAAAGGAGACATTTACTTCACATAAACAAACACCAGCAGGGCCAGAATTTTCTGTCAATGCTCCAAATTAATCCACTCAGCAGCCAGCGCAGACGAACACATCCCAGATCGCTGTGCCACCACAAAAGCAAGAGAAGCAGCTTGGAGCAAAATCTGAGACTTTGTGAAAGGAGGCACACAGAGATTAGGAACGTGGATTTCCTCAGAGAGATGCCTCCACTGCAGACAAAGACAGTGGAAAAGTCTGTCCTGCTAAAGGCACCAAGAAAGGTCATTGTGTTATTTTGGGATAGAGAGTGTTTTCCAGGGTTAAAAGTCTGTGATACTGTGATACTTCATAGTATCACTGCTATGAATATATTTTAGAGAGTTTGTAACAGTTCTTCATTTTACAAAGCACTTTTCATGACACAATTAGCTAAAAATTGTGGATCACGGTAAAGAAAAAGCTTCTCTTTAACCTATATTTCACTATGTCTTTACCTAGTGTAAGGCACCGATAGCTCTATAACAGAGATCGCAGAAAGAAATATTAGAGGTCTACAGGGAATATCCTGCAGCAAGTTCAAGGAGAGTTTGAAGAAAACAGGTGCAGTGTAACAGAAAGAAATCCTTTACAGGGACTATTTCTAGTAACCTGCAGTGTCACAGTGCACATAATGTCACGTTGTTCTGTTTGGTCTTCTATGAAGCCTATAAGGTTTTGCTGCATTTGGAGATGTGGAGGACAAACCAACGTGTTGTCCATGAAATATTTAATCAATCAATACATAGATTAGATTTGCAAAAGAAGAAAAACACAAATGTATAAACACAACGCCATTTTGGGCATTTAGAATCTATATACAACACTATCTGCCGAATTTTAATCAGTAAAACCAGTAGAGTCGCTGCTGAGCTCCACTCTGTTGATGTCTAGTCAACATAGCTTAAACTACAGCCACAACCACACTTTTTCAATCAGAATGGATCAATAATTTTGTTGTTTGGGTGTGAGGGCAAAAAAAAATGTATAAGCAAAGGTCGATGCTAAGTCAGCTAGCCACCTAATATTGTAAATATATTGTAAATATGTATATATAATTTATATTTAAATAATTTTGTGATCAACAGAGTCTTATCCTATATCTATTTATTGATGACCCACCACTGACAGTCTGAATAGGAGGAATACATTGGTAGATGCCTGATGCCCACCAGTTTAAGCTTGTCTGTTCATTTGGGCGTCCAGTCAGTCCAAAAGAACAAGTATCTGGTTAGTTTTTTTGGTCCAAAAAAACATTGGTGTATAATGTCAAGTAAAGCATAGTGTGGTCATTATCTGCTGTTTGTTTCCTAATGTTAAAATACAAATGACTTGGGAATTTGCAAGTCTAACACATACCCTGCTCCTGGATACCTGTTCATTCCATTTAATTCCACCACTTTGTTAAACTTTTGATTTTAATTGGTAAATGGTGTATTCTACAATGTTTTCAGTACAGCAGATGGTTATTCAGGGTTTCCCGTAGGTTTTCAGAAGGCTTAGATGGGATTTACACAGATCTATAAGGAGATTGAGCTCAATTTATCAAAAAAAAAACAAAAACAAAAACAAACAAACAAAAAAAAAAACATAATTGGACATAATTTAGACAATTTACTCTATATCTTTGTACAAAAAGTTGGAAAAGCTGGACTTTATTTGTTCACTTGGGTGCTGCCCTTTAAAACTATAATAAGTGGGAAAACCCTGCCATTACAGGCACAATTCTGATGATCACTAAAATAATTTCTAAAATTATATTTTCTTGTCATATTATTACCCCGCCCCCCGAAGTTTAGGCATGGGCTATTGTTTTTGGTTCAGTTTGTTTGTAAGTTTGTTAACACTCTAGGAGCATAACTATTGGTGGAATTCATACCAAATTGGGTTAATAAATTGCCAGTGACCCAGAATAGATCTGATTATATTTTGGGAAAAGTAGGTCAAAGTTTAAATTTTTAATGGATTTTTTTACTTATTTATTTTTTCCCCCATTTACTTATAATGGGCAAAATTTCAAATGTCTGTAGCAGCAAAACTATTGTTTGAATTCATACCAAATTGGGTTTATAGATTGCCAGTGACTGAGAATAGATCTCATTACATTTTGGGAAAAGTAGGTCAAAGTTTCAATTTTTTATAAATTTTTATAATCTTCTTTTTCCCATTTACTTATAATGGGCGACACGTCACATGACTGTAGCAGCAAAACTATTGGTAGAATTCATACTAAATCGGGTTTATATATTGCCAGTGACCCAAAATAGATGTGGTTACGTTTTGGGAACAGTAGGTCACAGTTTGTATTTTAAATGAATTTTTAAAATATTTTTTCTTCTCACATAATGGGTGAAATTTCCAATGTCTATAAAAACATCAATTTTGTTTACATTTACTTCAAACTTGGCACATATATAGAGGCAATTGATATGCTGACATCAACACATGCATAGACATGATAACATCAGCTGGATCGATGATAAAATAAGCTACAATACGTGCGAGGGGCGGGGTTTGTTGTGCCTGGAACCACTTGTTCAGTTTTTAATAAGCAGCTGTTTAATAACCAGGACAATATAGCCTGATCCAGACATTTACTGCAACCTAAACACATTCACTATTAATAATGACTGCCTGACTGTATGTTATCCCTTGTTATTTCCCAGGTTTCTTCTACTTTCATGCTTCCAGTCCTACTACCAGAGGTGAACAGACTTGATTAACATTTCAATTAAACTGTCTTTATGTGTCATTGCTGACATTAGAACACAGGTCTCTGTCAGCGAGTTCCTCAGAGGCTATCTGCAGGAGGTGCACACTGGGAGTTATGGCATTAGCATTAAGGCTGTAGTTTTAAATAGGAACCTTAAAAAGACATCAGATGACAGTTCATTTACATGTGAATCACTACGGTGTAACTCCATAGTGAAAGAAAAAAAAACAAAACAAGTGAGTCACAGATGGGAGACAGACTTTGTGAGGAGCAGAGTTAGATCATACTTAATAAAGAAATGTCAGAACAGGTGAGTGATAGCAGAGAGTAAAGTGATGAAAAGTAAAATGAATAAATCTCAGTGATTTTCAGATAGTTTGCAAAGGACCTTTAGGGTCAAGAAAAACCTTAAAAAAAGAGATTGAATTATTGTGGATTTCTTGGTTATTTCAGAAACACTATGGCTGCTTGCTTTATAGTGTATTTACATGTTTTACTAGTTGTGTCACAGTTTATGACACGGTTATATAATGTATTCATTTCATTGCTGTGTTCATTCTCTGTTAGTCCTTTAAATTCATTCCATGATTAGTCATTTCTGCTTTTTAATCTCATTTCTTTCTATCATATCAATTCCATAAGCAGCCTCTGACCTCTGCTACAGCAGCTTTTCAAAAGCCTTATGTGGTCACAGACACAGACTGGTATAAAGACTGGACTTTATTACTACAGTTGCGGAAAAAAATATTAGACCACCCTTGATGTCTTCAATTTCTCATTCATTTTAATGCCTGGTCCAACTAAAGGTACATTTGTTTGGACAAATATAATGATAACAACAAAAATAGCTCACAGTAGTTTAATTTCAGAGCTGATATCTATCCATTTTCCATGTTTTCTTGATAATAAAAAAAATCACTTCAGTTCTTACATCAATATCTATGGCACTGTACTGACAAAAACAATGCTTTTATTCATTCCATGGTTTCTTTTCTGTCCGTTTTAGTCACATGATACACACAGGAGTTAGTACTTAATTACATAACCATTGTTTTTGATGACTTTTGATGGTGTAATATTTGTTTCTGTGACTGTGTATGTGGAAACATGTCTTCACTATAGTTTAATATCAACATATTGAATCAAAACCGAAAAACTGTATTTGCACAGGCATGTTATTCACTTTAAATTACAGGACAATTACAAGTACTTGATGCATGTACAAGAAGTAATGCACATATACTTAATCTGCAGCCGATTCCTGTTAGATATTCTCATTAGAGGTTTGTTAGTTCATGCTATGATGGAGAAAAAGAACTGAAGATTAGAGCTCAAATACAACCAGACAAAATTAAACAGCTTTCCATCTCTCTGGAGAAATAACAAAAGATCTACCAGCATTCAAACCGAAGAGAAAGGACCTATAGTGTCGGCCAAAATGAGTTCAGAAGACTAATGGACGAACTGGTTTATTCCTCCCTCTTCTATTGCTCTGACGGAGGAGCAACATGAACTGAAAGAGATGAAATAATAGAGCTGGATACCATGCCAAATTCTAACAAAATTCTCCTAAAAATGTTGGTGTAAAAATGTGGAGTTTCTGTTGTATCTACATAACCAATATATTATTATTATTATTATTATTATTATTATTATTATTATTATTGTTGTTGTTGTTGGATTTGTGCATTCAATGGGAGTTGATTATAGCATGTGCAGGTACAAAAGAGAAATTTTTTTGTTGTTTAAAACTACCTCCGACATCATTTGAGGGGTCTTATCATGAAAAAGGTGCTAACGGGTCTAACACTAAGGCCTAATCCCAATTCACCTCATGGCCCTCCCCCTTACCCCTACCCCTTGGCCCTTGCACTTGGCACTACCCCTTGAAATGCAGTTGTAAGAGGTAGGGGTTGAAACGTTCCCCTATGAAACGGGACAACCCTTTGAGACCTGTTACGTCATCGGAAGTCACCGATGCCGCTATAAACAGATACGACAACTTTGTTTCTGAAAGTATTCACCATGCCGTCAGCAGCTGTAACCGTCTCTGTTGCATGGACTTTGGTCATCTTTCATTACTATCAACTGCAAACCGCAGAAATGCAATCAAGAACACATTAAAACACCATTACACGGCCGATAAAATGATTAAGTTGTTTATGAAGAAAATATGTACATTTGTGTGTTTCCTACACCACACCGCTGCACTTTTTTGCTGTGTTTATCTCCATCTTGCCGATGATTTGAACAGAATTATGGGAGATTTCTCAATACCTCTCTGTTTGTAGTGTGGTCCTGAAAAATCTCCATTTCGAGGGTGAAACAGCCCTCCCCCTTAGCCCTTCCCCTCTGACTCATCGGAAATTGGGACACCCCTACCCCTTCACGTGAATGCGCAAAATGGAGGGGTAAGGGTAAGGGGGTGGGTCCAAGGGGTGAATTAGAATTCGACCTAAAAGTGTTGTGTATAATTATGGCCCGAAGGTTCTAACATATTTTACAGAGGACACAGGAGACAAAAGGGTTTAAATTGTAAAGTTCTTTATTTTTAATTAAGATTAGGTGTTGATTTGTTTCCAATTTAACCTTTCTCGTGCCCTAAACAAAAAAAAAGAACCCAAGTTAAAAAAAAAAAAAAAAAAAAACAAGGACCAAGGTGAGTCAGCCAACTTAAAAGGACGGTATGTGGGTCAGACCAACCCTGTACAGGACTGTCGGAAATGACCACATACCAACCCCACAACTAAATCCTGTCAAAAAGAAAAGCTGAAAACATGAGGTCGGGACTCACCTGGTCAAACAAAAGCAAAGGCTAACAAGAAGCTAAGGCGCAGCCAACATGGATGAACTCTTCAGGACGGCAGCGCAAACCCTTGATACTCACATCCTGGCGTGTGCATTCTGGACCCTGGCGTCGGAGCTGGAGCAGGAGGCGAGGCAGAGAGCGAGCCTAGTGCCAGTGTCCAATTTATAAACTCTGTGATGGTGGGAAACTAACTGGCAGTTAATCAAAAGACCACAGACCATGAAATATAGGCAAAAATACCAACAAGGAGGGAGCAGTGATTACTTAACAAAATAAAGTGTTCAACTGCGCATATAACAACTGAAAGGGTTCTATCTGCACTCTTCTCTTCTCTTTTACTTTATTTTAATTACCTTATTTTAATTGATTGTTATTCATGTTTTATTGATTATGTTTTAACTGTAATTGTGTGTTTTTTAACTTGTCTCTTTTCCATTTTTGTAAAGCACTGTGAATTGCCCTGTGTATGAATTGTGCTACACAAATAAACTTTGCCTCGCCTCGCCTAAATTAAGAATTAAAGGTGAAAAGGGGAAAAAGGTGCACCAGAACCTAACATATACGGTCAGTTGCCATGAGTATTTGGACAGTGCTATAGGTTTTGTCATTTTGCCTCTGTACACCATCACAGTGGATCTGGAATGAAGTCAAGATCTGACTGAAGTGTGGATTTGCAGCTTTAAATCAACAGGTTTATTATAATATTGCATGAACCATTTAGGAATTACAACCTCAAACCTCCACTTGTTGCTTTGTCTTTGTCTGGATACTTATGAACCTGACTGTAACGTAATATTTGCAGGATTGTTGACCTTTTAAGACTTTTTCTCCTTCACTGTGCACTTCGGAGGTACTTTAAGTAGGTAAAGAAGCAGGTGTTAAAAACCCCTACTCTGCTTCCCCACATTTCACAGTGAACCAAAAGGAAAGTTAATTGTCAAACAAGGACTTTCATTTCATTAAAACCTTATCATAAACTACATCTGTGTGCCACAATCCCTGTCCAAGAAAAGGAACTATTAAAATATTCCCCTCATCCCACAGGCGCAGTGTTATTTTTTATTATTGACCTACACTTCTATCCACATTTATTCACCCTACTACTCTAAATGTGGAGCAGCAGCCCCGGGCGACAGACTGATACCACAACCATTTCATCACCTTAGCAGGACACACATTTTTATCTTCTTGTTTATGATGTATAAGAAACAAATGGGTCATATCAAAATGTAGGGTTTGAAGAAACTGTTCTGGTTATAACATAAAAATAAAAGAATGAGGAAAATCCCACAGAAGACTTTACAAATCTTTCATGAACAATAGCACAAAGAGATGCAACCTGCTACTGCATTTCAATACCGTGAATAAACCCCGTAAGAGGGATACTGGAGACAAAGTGAACTATGAAATGGACAGTGGCGAGAAATTAAATCCCAATTAGTTGCAGAATAGTCCATTTTGGGGATGTCGATCAGCGAATGAAAGGTGACAGCCATATCATCACGTTACCGCGGCTGAGAATATAAATACTTTTAAGACATGGTGGTTTTTCTACGAGCTGCCGACTCGCTGTTGAGGGATTGTAGGAAATCAAAAGTGCTGTCAAGGACACTCGCTTATCCATGAAACATGTGACATGGAAATGTGAGGACATGTCAGAAGATCTACAGGATCAACTGCGGAAGGGTATTAATGTGTGAGAGTTTCTCCCTCCACTTTGACAAGTCCACTAATGTGGCAGACGTGGCACAGTTTTTGCTGTTAAGTAATTGTTTCTTTTTTTCTGACTGTTTTAGTAAAAAAAAAAAAAAAAAAAAAAAAATGAAGACATAGTGACACTTTTTCCCACTGAAAGGTCACTTGAAAGTTAAGATACGAGTTTTTAGGGGTGGCACAAAGGAGAGTAGGCTGATATCAAGCTAACTAACATTTCTACTGGCCATTAAAGCAACAACGCTTGTTTTTTGAGTGAGCAAAAGTTCACTATAGTGTTATTCCTACTTGTCGATTGACTTGTTGACTTGCATTTGATGACTTGTAATTTGGATTTGGATTTTATTGTTTTATTTTAGATTGGTATTTTAGTCATATTGTATTTTAACTTTTTCATTTTTCTTTGGTGTATTGTTCATTTTCTGGGGAGGTATTTACATAAGCCTCTTCTGACTTCCATCTTCTCCTGCACAACGATGTTAATTGTATGTAAATTGTGTGTTTTTAGCGTATTTCTTTTTCCTCTTGTGCAAATAAAATAAAAATGAAAAAAAATAAAAATTGATGTATGAAAGAACACAATTTGAGATTCAGCAGTTTAATGTGAAAAAAGTCTCTAAAACCCTATTTTCATGGGGACTAGTATGACCTGCAGACTGCTGGTAATTTCTCATAATTGTGGAGGTCGTCTGTGATCTTAACCCATAAAGACCCAGTGCTGCTTTTGTGGCAGTTCCCAAATGATTTTTCTCTCTGTTGAACCTTTCTTAAGTGATTCATCACGATTTTTTAGTTTATTTAACCCCTATTTAATCAGGAAAAAGCTCACTGAGATTAAAAATCTTTTTTTCAAGAGTGTCCTGGCCAAGACAGCTGCAGCAGAAGTTACACAAAATAGAAATCACAGCCATACATCCACACTAAAAATATACATAAAACACAATAAAAGTCA
>JAPQRP010049588.1:0-12739 GCA_037367295.1 Apogon hyalosoma | reverse complement strand
TCCTGGTGTTAGTCAGTCAACTGCTGCATCTTGCTGTATGTACTTGACTCCTTGCAAGTAAAACCTTCTGATTCCAGTGACTCCAACTTTTGTCTCAGTGTATATCACATAATTTTTCTATCATTTTTCAACAGAAGAACGCTGAAGTTCACAATGCCCACCTGACAAAGGACTTTTTCCAGAGGAATAACATCACTCTTTTGGACCATCCTGTGTGTTCCTTTGATCTAAATCCAATTGAGAACATTAGGGGATTGATGGCAAGGGAAGTTTACAAAAATGGACATCAGTTCCAGAGAGTGGATGCTCTCCAAGAAACCATCTTCACCACTTGGAGCAACGGTCCCACAAGCCTCCTAGAAACACTCGCATCAAGCATGCCAAAATTAATTTTTGAAGTGATCAACAAGAACTGTGGAATTTTTTTTTTTCTGAATATTTTCTAAGTTTTTTTTTTTTTGTGTGTTGTTCTGATTTAAAGTTGGTATTGGGTTGATAAAGTTTAGTTAAGAACAGCTGCATGTGTTGGTTGTTAAGTTGACAACAGATGCCACCTTAGATGACTCATACACATCACATCATTCAGTTGAAACTTTTTCTCCTTGCTTTGACATTTTTGGTCAGTATTTAAAGCCAAATCGGATGGGTTTGTTCCTCTGTAACATGCCAAGACAGTAATATTAACACTATGTAAAAACAGTTCAAAATTTTCGCAAAATGGCAACATATTGCTTAGGCTTCCGACCAAAAGCAAGAAATATACCCCATAAGCTAAAAAAATATAACAACTTTGCTTGAGTTAAACTTCTAGAAAGGGGGGAAAAGATGGCACTGAGGACGAAAAATAAAAATACGGCTACAGGAACAGTTAAGGACACCGAAGTATCGCACCATGAGGAAGCTAATGCTAGCTCCACTGAAGGGCTAGAAGTGGTTACTGAGGAAGAGCCAGTGACCATGGTAATGATTCTCAAAGAACTGTGGGAATACAGGCAAGAAGCTCTTCCCCCACCCTCACCTGTGTGGATGGACCTCCTCGCCCTCACCTCTCTGGATGGACCTCCTCACCCCCACCTGTCCCATCCAACTAGACGGATCCCCTCATGTGCCCCCGCCCTACTGCATCCATACAGACTGGAACTACATCTGCAAATGGACGTCCATCAGTCCTGGTGCATCTATAGCCCCTCAGTCCATGGGAGTGGATCTCTCCTTCACTGTGGTTCTCCCCAAGGTTTCTCTTTTCCCACTTGGTCTTTGGAGTTTTTCCTTGCCAAGAAGGAGGGTCTAAGGACAGAGGATGCCCGGGACATTAATCCATTTCCCTCATCTCCTGTTTATCTGACTGTTGTTTGTTTATATGCAACTAGCTCTGTAAATCCCTGTGAGACAATCTTCTTGTGATATAGGGCTCTACAAATAAAATTGAAAATTGAATTGAAGAACTTAGGGGGGAACTTGAAAAGACCAACTCGAGAATAGATAACATGGAGGAAAGAATTGTGGAGAATGAGGATAAGCTGCAAAGCATGGAGGAGGTGCTAACAGAACAATCTACAAGACTGTCAAACAGGCAACAGTGGACATGGCGAGCCAGGGTCTACCAGTAAACATGATCACCCAGTCCACAACACTCAGAGAGGATTCAGCAGGGAACATAGCACTCAGCATGACCCAGGTGGACAACTGCAGCCAGGAGAACACCGCTCTACAAGCAAAAGCTGCAAGTATTCAGACATGTACCAGAGAATAATACAGGTTGAATATTTTACTTTTTGACTAAAGTAATACACATTATGTGGCTCTAGCAGCTACCTATAAAAAGATACAAACGAGTAACATGATATAATTTAAGAGACTTTGGTCGGGAAATGCAAAGGAGGAGGAGAGTGACTATATGACTGACGTTGAAGATAAGTGCCTTCTAATTCCACTCAGGGACAGAGGACAGACAAGATGAAGGCAGTAATTGTGGGATTAGATGCTGAAAAGGCTTTTGACTCAGTTAGGTAGTTATTTCTGAATAAGGTACTTAAAAAATTGGATTTAAAGAATCTTTTATATCACTAATAAGGGTATTGTACAACAAGCCGAGGGCCTGTATAAAAGTAAATGGGGATCTTTCAGATTTTTTTCATTTTAGAACACGGTTCTAGGCAAGGCTGCCCAGCGTCTCCTCTTTTATTTGTACTTTATATAAACCCTTTGGTCAATTGATCAGACAGAGTACACAGATAAAGGATATCAACATATTGGGGAAAGACCAAAAAGTTAGTATGTTTACAGATGATGTTTTAGTATTTTTGGAGGATCCTGAGAAATCATTCTTAGAGTTGATGACTTTATTATCTGATTTTGCAAAGTTATCAGGCTATAAACTGAACATATCTAAAACCCAAGTAATGACCTTAAACTGCCAGGTACCTAGTGCTCTTCAAGAAAAATATAACCTCAACTGGGAATCCGAATTACACTTACAAAAGACACTTCTAAATTGTCAGACTCAAATTGCGGACCTCTATCCTTTGCAAAAAAATCAGATTTGCATAGATGGAATCTTGTCCCCTGCCTGAATTTGAATTCTAGGATAAACACAGTGAAAATTAATACTGTTCCATGTTTATTATACTGACTATACCGAACTTTACTCATTGAAGTGAGTAACATTCAGTTCAAGGAGTGGGATAAATGGATTTCCCATTTTATATGACAGAGAAAGAAACCCAGGATCCCCTATAGTGTTTTACAATTGACAAAGGGAAAAGGTGGCACACTACCCCCATGTTTAAAATACTATTACTATGCTTCACAATTGATTCCTTTGCTACATTAGTGCAATCAGGACTACAAAGCCAAATGGAAGACGTTAGAATTTAACACTTCCCTGGATATCCCTATATAGGCCATTATAGCAGACGAAATTTGGCTTGTGGATCAGCTGACAGGCCTAAATCCATGGCTACAACATACCCTGAAAATATGGCAAAAAGTTATTAAAATATGTGGAATTGGCTGCATGTTAAAAAACCTTTAGGTGGTGGGCACATGACAGATTTCACACCTAACAGATGTGATAAAAGATTCCACTTCTGGGAAAAGAGGGGGCTACAACATACTTATCTTTTACACATAAGGGGACATTACAAAGCTTACAGGCCTTACAAACCAAATATGGGTTGGAACAGATTGACTTTTTAAGGCTCCTCCAAATGCGTGATTATTTTAATAAAGAATGTAAAATCACAAACTTAACACCAACTAAATCTCACTTTTACAAAATCTTACAAGTTTACAGCTGTACACTAAAAAGGCCATTTCCCAGTCATATAATGTGTTTACGCTTGCAAGAAATGATAATACTCTCCATATCAAAAATAAGTGGTAAAAGGAAGGGGGAATAAGAATTTCAGATGAGAAATTAGAAGAAATCTGTGTTTCAGTGGTCTTCTATGAATTCATTAGAATGGAGAGAGCATCATTGGAAAAATGCTGTTACATATTTTAAGACACTCCATCAGGGTAAATACAGAAATGGCCCGTCTGAGTGCTGGAGACAGTGTGGATCAAAGGAGGCTAATCATTATCGTGTTCTGGGACTGACCCAAGATGCACCAATATTGGAGTGGTATCCACAGGACTTTAATATCGGTCTTTAAGGTTCATATTACCTATAACTTTGTAAATTTATATCTTGGTGATGTTGCTGTACTAGAACAGAGGGAGGACAAAAAATTATTACAGTTACTTTTAGCAGCCAGCAAGAAATCTATTACAAGAAGGTGGTTAAACCTAACTCCACCAACAATAGAAGATTGGTACGAGATCATCTTGCAAATATTCAAAATGGAATCATTAACTTACTCTATCAGAATCCATAGGGATAAATTTCATCATATTTGGGACAAATGGATCAAGTTTGTATACTTTAGCCACCCAGAATTTGTATTACTCTACAAATGTCCTCTTTTCATAATCTCCTTGTATTTTTTCCTTGTTTTATGTTTTTCTGCATAAACATTTGTAATGTTTAAAGAACCCAGAGGTATTCTAATGCTATGATTGTTTTTAAGTGAGAAGTATCGAAATTGTGAGCACCCAGTTAATAAGTTATTTCTTTGTTTGTTTGGTTTTTTTTTTGCACTTTTGTATGTATAAAATAAGAAATATGAAAAGGGCGCTAATAGATAACTAATGAATGGTAATGAGGACATTTTGTCACCTTTTCCAATAAAAACTAAATGAAAAATAAAAAAAGTTCAAAATCCTTACAATTTTTTTTTTTTTCAAGTTTTACCACTGACCTATCACAAACCAATATCCGGTTCAGGTAAAACACCTGAACCATACTGACCTGTAATCATACTTTATGGGCTATGAGTGTGTTTTTTGCACATGCTTGAGTTATTTATCTTGTTGTGTGGTCTAATTAATCTGGCACAAGTACAGCTCATGTAAATGTATTTTCATAAAATGTGTTACAAAACGTGCAATGTTGGGGTCAGCTTTTAATATTACAATATTTCTAGACAGTATTCAGAAAGCAGGCTCAAGGAATGGCAAAACTGGACCCCCAAAAATAATAGCACGTGGTTTAATAATGACGAGTTTCATCTGTCATGATGTGGGTGAAGGGATGAACTCAGTTGCTTGGTACTGAAGGGAAACGGATTTATTCAACAAAAACACAGGATGTAAAGAACAAAAAAACCTGGAGGAGTCAGTTGGAGTCCGTAGCAGGGTGGAGAAATGTCCGGGCTATGGCGTGGTGGATGGTGAACAAATGGCAATGATCCCGTGCTGCACGGCTGCAGAACCCGACCTTAAATCAGGTTGGTTCTAATGAGCCACAGCCTTGCAGCGCACCACAGGTAAGTCTAATGGGGAAGGAGAGGTGGAGAGGGAGAGGGAGGAGCTGGTGGAAGGACCGGAGCATATCATGACAGGACAGGACCCCCCCCCCCAAGGGACAGCTCCTGACGTCCCCGAAGATATGCCCCCACAGAGACCAGGGGCATCCTGGTGAACGGGGTGTGGAAAGCCTCCTAGCAATGGGGCGTGGAAAGCCTCCTGGCAACAGGGCGTGGAAAGCCTCCTGGCAATGGGTCGTGGAAAGCAGGGGCAGACGGGACTGAAGAGCCTCCAGGCGTACGGGAGTAAAGAGCCTCCGAGCGTATGGGACTGAAGAGCCTCCAGGTGGACGGGACTGAAGTACATATGGGAGGACTGAAAGACACATGGGAGGACTGGAGGACTGAACCAAAATACTGACCTGAAAGGAAAGACTGAACTAGATTGAAGGACATAAAAGGGAAGTCAGAAGGACACACAGGATGACAGAAGGACACACAGGAAGACTGAAGCTAAGAGACTACTGACACTAAGAGACAAACTGAAGGGAAGAGACAAACTGAAGAGGAATACTGAAGTATAGAAAACAAGAACTGAACTGAAGAGTGAGGAGAACTGAAAACTAAAGAGCTGAACGTAGGTGAAAAGACAAACTGAGACAAAGAGACAAACTGAAGTGGAGTACTGAAGTAAAGAGAAGAACTGAAATAAAGTGCAGAACTGAAGTACAGTGATGAACTGAAGAGCTGAAGTGAACTGAATAGACGAACTAAATTGAAGAGACAAACTGATCTGAAGAGGAATACTGAAATAAAGTGAAGTAAAGAGCTGAAGAGAAAAGATGAACTGAACTGAAGAGACAGACCGAACTGAAGAGGAAACTGTAAAGAAAACTATAAAGAAAACTGCAAAGGAACTGAAGATCTAACAGGGGAACAGAGACACAACAGGGGAACAGAGATGGAACTAATACCAGGCCCAAGTCCCCACAAGGCCCAGGGCCCCACAAGGAGTGAGACACAGGGAAAGGAACGCTGGGTACAGACAGGGGAGAATGAACGCATGAGGGAGAAGCCAAGAGGTGCTGTATGGCAGAATGGGTGGCCGAACCGGCTCCAAAAGTGCGAGCGGCTGGCATGACAGAGAGCAGGGTGAGCAGCACGGAAAACAAAACCAAACGGAAAAAGAACTCAGAACAACGGAACAAAAACGGGTCCCTCCAGCACCGGCTGAGTTCAGGTATGTGGTGGCGGGATCATTCCGTCATGATGTGGGTGAAGGGATGAACTCAATTGCCCGGTACTGAAGGGAAACGGATTTATTAAAAACACAGGATGTAAAGAACAAAACAAAAACCTGGAAGAGTCATTTGGAGTCTGTAGCAGGGTGGAGAAATGTCTGGGTTTTAGCGTGGTGGTGGATGGCGAACAAATGGCAATGATTCCGTGCTGCACGGCTACAGAACCCGACCTTAAATCAGGTTGGCTCTAATGAGCTGCAGCCGTGCAGCGCACCACAGGTGAGTCTGATGGGGAAGAAGCGGTGGAGAGGGAGGAGCTGGTGGAAGGACCGGAGCAGGTCATGACATCATCATTAAACCATCTCCAAGTATTAATTATTTTGAACTAATACTCAAACAGTTAAAATAACATTTTGCATTTACATGAATAATGGAAGCAAAATAAAGTTAAAATATTTAAAATTAAACTTGACCACTTACTTTCATATGGAGCCCAGGAAGTCACATGAAGAAAAAAATATATTGCGTAAACAGCCTAAATTTGATTTAAAATTACATTTTGTTTTGTTTTTTCTTTTATGCTATTTAAAATATTAAAATTAAAATCTGTTCCTCTGAATTATACTTGTCTTCACTGATTCTTAATTTCCTTGCATAACAGTTCCCTTCCTCTTCAACTGTTCAGCACTGGCTTCATTCATACCTGGCCTGATATTCCAGGCAATATGCAGAGATTGGCCAATGGATTTATAGAACAGCTTTGACATCGATGTGTACGCACCATTAGTTATAAAAACCTGGACATCCTGATCTTGGCTCTTGGCCCTTCTAAGATGTTCTTTCTTCACCGTGTATTCAGTGCCTCCAATCTGCTGCTCTGTAAGTGGATTTTCCTTTTCATCTGTGTAGCAGCTTTTGGCGTCAATCTGTAAAACAAGATGCAAATACATTAAGTCTCTAAAATGTGACTCATTCAATTTTATTATAATTTATTAGCTGAAATGTTTTCTGCTTTTCACTTAAACAGGATCAAAATATTTGCACTTTCAATTTTTCTTAAACTTCAATTTATTCAAGTTTTTTTGACAACTTTACAAACATTAAACACACAAACATGAAAAAAAAAAACAGTAAAATTTTAAATTACAAAGATGCTACAAGACTGGGTTATGTAATACATGCTTGTGCAACGTCACTAGCACACCGAGGTAGTACATAATGTTGGCACAATAGCTCATATCATATAGTAAAATAAAACACATAAGTAGGTGAATCAAGAATGTTATTTCTTTACAATCAAAGTGAAAAGCAAGATGCACTTTCAATTTTAATGTATCAGTTAACTAACTCATAAAAGCTCAGATTTTGTGTGCTTTAAAATGTGTACATTTCCAGAATTTTCTTGTAATATCTTAATAAAGAGGCTTAGTAATAAAGATGTGTTCTTTTTATATTCCTGCAAAAACAACAAAGCTAAAGGCAGCAAAAGACTTTCACAGAGCAGCCTGTGTTAGCATGTGGATGTTTAACTTGAAATAGTAAAATTGCAGATGTGATATTAAATCTTGTGAATCTACAAATATCTCAAATAAGATTTCTTAAGTATTACAAAACCACATCCAAAAACAGATCATCCTCTTGGTCAGACCATTTCTCTGACCTGTGTAGATGTGTAAGATCACATTTTGATTGGTATCTCATTAGCTAGCAACATTAGCTACACCGTAAAATAACATGGTAATAAGTCCCTAAAATACATACATTGTGTAACAGATTAACATAAAATTAACAGATGTATACCTGTAGGTAGATAGTTTGATGCCAAAGGCCTCAAAAGGTGAAGGGGATCTGGTGTTCATGGTCTACAGTGGTTAGTACCCCTCAAAAACAGACTAAGGAAGGACAATTCCTGTCTCAGGACCATTGATTGCCTGTGGAACATATTGGATAAACAATTCCAATCCCTCCCATTTTACAACTTCCTGGACTTCATGCATCTGCTGCTAATATCTTGGTCCAGATACCACAGCACACCTTCAGAGGTCTGGTAGAGTCCAAGCCTTGGCTCACAGCTGATTTTGTGGTAAAAGGGGAACCTACACAATGCTAAATAGATGGTCATAATGTTCTGCCCCCATAGATACTGGATTGGTTGAGATCCAGTTGCTCTTTAGACCACTTTTGCTAGGTACTAACCACTTTACATTGGGCATGAACAAGAAGATTTGGAGATGCTCTGACCCAGTGATTTGGACATCATAATTTCATCCATGTCAAGGTTACTCAGATCTCTACTTTTGCCTATTTTGCTGTTTCTAACACATCAATTTCTAGGACTAAATGCTCACTTGTTGCCAAATATATTCACCCACGAACAGGTCCCATTGGAATGATATCCTTTTATCAACCAGTGGTCAGCATTATAGTTGATCAGAGCATCTCTTACCCATTGCAATGTGTCAATTGTGCTTTTGTTCTCAATCCACTATAGATTATCAACAACCACTGGCAGCTAGTGAAATTATATTTTGGTGTGCAGTATGCAAGTCAGTTTTTGGATGCACTATAACCACATATCACCACTAGGATACCAAACCACATGTAGTAGGATGCAGGAGATCAGGAAATTACATCACTGGTAAGGAGGGGAAGGGAAAAGTTACAAATGAGACACACCTGGAAGCTGTGTGTGGAAGGAAACACAAACAAAGGAGAGACTGGAAGGAGGTCTGATTGACAGAAGTGAGAATGAAAATGAAAGGAGGAAAACACTTAACATGACTTTAACTGAGAGATCTGGAAGTGGACTGGTGTGGACCCTGGACTCTTTAGAGGTGAATTAGAATCCCTGGAGCAGGCGGACCTGTACCTGCTCGGACTCTGTGGTTACTCTCTCTGGGTTGGAGGACACCTACTGACAGATAAGTTCCCATTTAAATGCCTGATCATAGTCTGCAATTTAAAATGAGATTATCAGCACCAAAATAGGTTATTTCCAAATGCTATTTCCAGCTTCCTTTGTCAGGTTGGACAAGACTGGATTGATTTACAGCAGATTTATGTCACTATGACAACACCCAACCAGAGTTTAACAGTGAGAAGTTAGAGTGAGGAGTAAGATCTGTCCTTTTCCCTAAAGAAATGGATTTGTTGGATTTATTTTGCTGGAATGGTGGACACTGGAACTGGAGCTGGACTGGCAGAAAGAAAAAGAAAGATAAACGGGAGAGTTAGATCAGGGGCTAAAACACCGGCAAACCTCTGCATTGGTTTGCATCAGTGGATAGAACTGAGGGAGTTACAAGGAATGGCCTTCTTCCTTCTGCACAGGTATAGAATGCTTCTTTTCTTTATACATATGCATTGGAACATTGTATTTGACTATAGTGGCTGTTGGTAGCTCAGTCAAACACTTAGTAAATGCTTCTGTGTTTACTGCATGGCTAGCTCTGTGGCGTAGGTAATCTGTTTTATTTGGACCATTGTTTCAGTCCCAAACTAAGGGCTTTGTAAGGTGAGACTGAAATGGTTCTGTATGGAGTTTAATTTTCATGCCGGGACCTGGATACTAAACTACCCTTCAGGAACAAGACCATTCTAAAAGCAGAATACTGTGAATGCAGAAAGCTGAAACAGATGGCACCAGAGGTCGCGTTAACCAAAAATATTCTGTCATTGATATTTTTTTTTTAAGATGATGGAAAATTCTGAAGGCCGTCTGTCATTTTGACAGATTAAAATACTGAGGGTAATCTACCAAAGAAAGTTTCACACAGAACTTATTCACAGGATCGCTGGTCTGTCTGTCTCTGAACAAGGCATCAAACAGTCCATTACACCATCCTACCTGTATAGAACCTACAGCACCACCACTCACAACTACACTGAATACAACACCGCAGAGCCCTGTACCAGGTGGGGTATCCAACGGGGTAACCCGCAAAAACATGCAGGCATGGGTAAAAAAAAAAAAAAAAGAAGTTTCGGGGTACGGGTACAGGTAAAGTTAAACGAAATGCGGGCGGGAAGCAGGCAAGGAAGTGAAAAAATAAAAACAGAATCATGGATGAAACCGTGGTTGATCCACAGCTGGTTTGTTTAATTTTGAAGTGAGCTTTACATCCGGCTACAGATGTCATTGAGCAGCATTGACAGCATGTGTTTTAGCCAAAAATAAAGCCCTTAAAAGTGAGTTACTAATTAGACAATGTGATTAATCACGGGGGTGGTTGTGGGTCTAATGTACATGGGTACGAGCGGGTTTGGAAAGTGGACCCATGCAGGACTCTGTAACCCCGGTGCTTCTGTCAGATGATTTCCCGTTAGTTTACCTGTAGTAGAGCCCCTGTCGGGTTGATGACAAGTCTGCATATTAATATAATCAGTCATTGTCAACTCTTGTTTCATTGTTTTGCTGACTTTAGCTGAAAGTTTGTACTACTTTACTGGTGCAAAATGTCAAGACAGCTGAGTCTCCTTAATTATTTTCAAAAGCCCAGTAAATGTGATGGCATTGATAAACGCAGTGAAAAGACTGATGCGGTGGAGGATGACGATTATCAGCCAGCAGGAACTACAGTTACTGCATCATTGAGATGGTTTTGAACATTAAATACTACTAAATATGTCTCATTCAAAATGTATTTGAAATGCCGGATAATAATGTGTTATGATGGAATTTTTATGACTCTACCCATCAAAATGACGGACAATAAAAATGTCTGGCGCAACCTCTGGCTCAACTGCTAATGCAGAATAATGAAGATGCAGAATGAATGAAGGCATTTATAAAAACACTTGAATACTTTGTGGAAAAGCTTGAGAAACTTTATATTATTGGGACATGTCTTAGTACACTGGTCTGTCAGTAACATTCCAGAGCTCCAGAATAAAACAGACACAGAAGCAGCAGTCGGACTCCAAAGTTAGGTTTCACTTACATTTTCATGCCAGTTACTAAACTACTACAGACTTTATGAAGTCTGCTTGTTGTCTTGTTTCAAATGTCACTTTGCATCCTGCAAGTTGCTGTAATTAAAAAAGAAATGCAGAGTTGTAAAGAGGATCCGCTCTTCATTCATTTGCTTCTAAGCTAATGCAGCCTTTGCCAGAATTATGCCCTTATGACAGTAGGTGCTAGTGCTCATGGGAAGCGGAGTCTTGTCCCGTAAAAACACCACCGATTTCGGCCAAAGGTGTCACTGCAATCTACTTTAAACGAATTTTCTGTACAGGACCTTTGACCTAATCTCTCCTGGCTTCTCCCCTATTGGGCTGAAGATATCCTGGTTCTCTCTCTCTACCCCTACCCTAACACCCATGCCCCTAACCTCCAATCTGCCCAGAACTGGACCCCTTTCATCTTTTTTCCCCCTTTCACACACATACACTCTGTACCCTATGTACTGAACTGAACTCATCTTCTTACTCACCATCATTCCCTGGAAAGAACTTTTGTTTACTGGGATTCATGCGCAGTTTTAGCCCATTTTTGGGGGTGCTGAAGCACCCCTAAATTGTTTCTCAACACCCCTAAAATATTTTAAGGTTGCAGAAATTTTTTGTTTTTCTTGTTACCTTGCGAGGGGAGGCGAGGGTATTATTTTTGGTTCATTTTGTTTGTTTGTTTGTTTGTTTGTCAGCAACTTTATGCAAAAACTACTGGACTAATTTCCATGAAATTGTCAGGAAAGGTGTGAGGTTTTCCAGAATGGATCCCATTAAATTTTGGTGAATGTAGGTCAAAGGTCAAGGTCAGTGTAACCAAAAATGTGTTTTCACAATGATAAGAGATAGGGCAAATCAGGTAAAATGTTTGCGAGGGGCGGGGTTTGTTGTGCCTGGCACCACTTGTTTACTTTGTCCATTCTTAACCTGCTAGAAAAATGTCAAAACCATATACAGTACATCGTAGAAATGTAATATTTTAACAACAAAAATACAGTACTCCCCGTGTTATGACCCTGGGTCATAATTTCTGTTTAACTGCGTTTCTGTTTATATATATTTCTACCCCAGCCCTGTAGGGGTGCTGTTTTGTTCTGTTCTGTTTCCTACAGGAAGCTGTGATTGGTGGAATCAGATGAGCTGCCGTTTAAATGGCCGTGGATCCAACAGCTCAACCGCTCTGCCCTGCCAACTCCCAACCGGATCCTGTGTGTTTGATGGCCAGCTTTGATAGATCTTTGTATTAGTAGCCACTTCAGACTTTGGTAATTACTAACTTCGATAGATGCTTTCTGTTAATAGTAGTTTTGATCGTCGTAAATAGTTGTAAATAAGTATTTTGGAAATAGTCTGTTGTTTTCTGGTAGGGGAGGGTGGCTCTTTTTATTTACACGTTTTCTCCTGTTTTGGTCAGGGAGTTTAAGTTTGTTATTGTATTTTATTTTTTAACCGTTAGTTTTGGATAAGACCTTTTGTTTGGAAGATTATATTTAGAAGATTACATTATATTTACATATATATTTTAATTGTTTTAACCAATGCTTCTTTTTTTTTATTTTTTATTTTTTATTGTATTTATTCATATTCTCCAGTGTTTCGTCGGTGGGGGCCCTCTGCGCCGGGGGGAGGCTGTGGGCTCCTGCAGCTGTGGTGCCTCCTTGGGGTCTGCTCCTTCCTGGTGGGGTGGGGGTCACTGCCACTGCA
>JAPQRP010049587.1:0-12742 GCA_037367295.1 Apogon hyalosoma | reverse complement strand
GGAGTGTGTTTTTATTACTAGACAGAATTTTATCAGTTGAATCTAGTTTTTGTCAGATGTATGTAGTTCATTATATGTCTAATTGGTTTCATCTGAATACCGACTGGCATAATAATTAGCCTTGATGATCTTAGCTGGTGTTGTATGATACTTGTCTGTTGTACAGTAAATGTAGACTATGAAATAATAGCATGCTAATCACTAACAGGACTGGGACACGGTGACAGGTGGGAGTTGTTGATGTTTGTTAGCCTTTTAGCTCTTCTGCTGTGCGGCTAAGATAGATTGCTTTATTCATCCCCAAATGGGGAAATTCAAATGCCATGGACTCATAACATTCATCACACAGTACAAAAAAAACACAACATCACAATGGGTTCAACTCCAGACCCTTGGACCATCAGTGCAACAGCCCAATAGCAATTTCCAATAAAGTTATCATTATAAAAATGCACAACAGCAGGAACAAAAGATTTCCTAAGACATCTAGTAGAACACCGGGGCATCACCATTCGTTCATGAACTAACTAGCATTAGCAGCATGGTGCTAGTGGCTGCAGACCGAGCCTCAGGGCACTGATTAGCTCATAAGCTGTGCGGCTAACGTTAGCAGTGCAGTGCTAGCGGCTGCAGATGGAGGCTCACATTTCTGTCAGCACATTCCCCCCTGGCTTCCCAGACAGACAGGTCACAATGACAATGCTAGTGATGTGTAGTTCATGAACGATTCGTTCAAAAAGAACAAATCTTTTGAGTGAACAAAATGAATCGAATCACCTCATGAACTGATTCGTTCCTTTCTCAGTTTAGTTAGTTGAGCGAGCAAGAGTGTGCCAGCCGGAAGTAGAACTGACGTGACGTGATGCCTTTTATATATGTGTATCTGTGAATATGTTGCTGCTGCTGTAGTGTCATGTTACTCACTAACGCAGGCTACACAGAGAGCTGAGGGAGTCTATCAGGGCAGGGGAGCGATTCATGACTCACTGAATGAACGAACTACTGGTTAGCGAACTGACTCGCATTAGTGCTGTGAATCACTCACTGATTCACGAACCTGCACAGAGAACTGGTTTGTGATGCGATAGTGCTGCCAGTGAACAGATCAGTCACTCAGCCCAATTTGCCGAGTAAAACAGTTAAATAGCATACCATCGGACAGGACACTTAAAACATCATGACTTATAAACAAGTTTATTTTTTACGAATACTCTTGTCTCCCGGGAAGCCATGAACTGAACTGAAACCTGAACCGTTCACCGCATATCAGTTCAGGGAGTTGCAGTTGTAGACTCCTCCCACCTCGCACGCATTCAGTGATTCAGTGAACGAATCTTTTGAACAAATCTTTTTAGTGCACTGATTCTAGTGATTCAGTTCATCTAAAAGAACTGCCTTGCCCATCACTAGACAACGCTGGTTCTGTGTACAGAGACCGGTGGTCTGAGGTTAGCAGTCGCTGGCACCGAGCTGCTAATGTTAGCCACAAAGCTAAAAAGCAGCGTGAAGTGAAAACAAATGTCCGAAACTTCAATGTCTGGCTAAAGTTTCCCATTCTGCTCCGCTCCAGTAGCTATTTGATCACTATTTTTTGCCTTCTCATCGCCGGCTTGATTGAAAACAAATGCTGATTGTTGGAGGGAGAGAGTTAACAGTGGGTTCTACGACAGTAAATATGTACTCCGAAACTGTAGGGTGAGCTCCGCTGAGAAAAATGCTAGAAAAACTGCGAAGAAGAACCAAAACCAGCGAAGAAGAACCAAAATGGTAAAATGTTGCCTTGTTCCCCTTTAATGCATAAATGTTATGAGTTATCTCTGTGTGGTCAAACCTACTGGTACATAGTTATCCTTAGTATCAGATAGTCTGTCATATTTAAAGTGAGTATTTATGTAGCATGTAAAACAGCAGAGAAAAAAATAAAAGGTCAGTGTGTTAAAAGCCTGAAGTTCCTGTTTTGTCTATAGCCTGTGACCAAAACTACACTTTTATTGGTTAATTTAATAAACTGTAATTACTTTTTAGTTCTGCCTGTTTATAATTTTGATGTCGTAAATACATGTGTGACTAATATTAAAATGATTCATCAGTCATCTGATTGTTTGGGAACAGCAAGTTTTCCTCAACAATTTGGAGAATTTATGAATAATGCTGTTCAGAGGTACAGTGATAATGAATAGAGATAATAAGTAATCAATACTGTCAGCTTCTATCCAAAACAAAAGCAGCACAAAGACCACATGTTCATATTTGGAGCATTATAGTCATTGCAATTTTCGATTTCAGATCGAACAATGTGTGAAAAAATATAACTAATCTTTACAGGTTTATATATTGATTATTCAAGTTTGTTTACAGAGAAAAAGAAATGTGTTTCAGCTAATATTGATGATGGTAAAGAGAGGATGGAGAGTTTTAATGTATCATCCATGTGCTTAAAAGAAATATGCTCTGAGGCTACTTAGATCCAGCTTTACTCCAAGCATCTTTAGCATGATGTGGAGATCAGTGAAGCTTTATTTTCAGAGAAAACATGGACAATGTTTGTAAGATTTGTAAGGAATTCCCCTGTTTTGCTGCAGCTAGGTTGTGTCTTATCATTTTACTCTTTTTCATTTAAGTTCAGTGCAGAAAATGGTTGTCTTCTCTGTGCATGAAGGGGAAGAAACTAAAGAAACTGAGATTTACCAGCAGTGGCTTTGTAAAAACAAATGCAATGATGATAGTTTGGAGCAAAAAAAGCCAGATGATTCATCTATAATGTTACTGATCTGTCCCAAAGCTAAATTCTAATAGATCTTTGACTCTGACCTAAACATATATATCTTTGTCAATTAAATATAGCTCTGTTTTCAGGCGACACAAGTCAAGTCTATTGATACATTGCATTTCAAACATAAAAATAATTCAGTGTACATAAACAAAAGGAACATTCAGAGTGAAATAAGCT
The DNA here is from genome assembly GCA_037367295.1 of Apogon hyalosoma. Classification (NCBI taxonomy): domain Eukaryota; kingdom Metazoa; phylum Chordata; class Actinopteri; order Kurtiformes; family Apogonidae; genus Apogon; species Apogon hyalosoma. The sequence goes on along the minus strand of JAPQRP010049587.1, from coordinate 9,792 downwards.
ATTACATATCCTCAGTATCGGTAAATCAAGTTATAATATTCACCCTCAGCTACTATAGGTGCTAATTTCTGCCAATACAAATAATTTCTAACATATCAGCTAAACTGATTAACCAGGTGGTCTCTAACAGAAACGTCATAGTTTCCTGCAAAGTCCTTGAATATAAATTCAGACTTGGTGTGGAAATATGCAGGATAGGCATGAACAGCAAGCAACAAACAAAGAATTTCCAGACTGTTTTTTGGGTGTGACGACTGACTGCTTACATTTCATTAAATTATACCTCAAAAGTACTAATAAATCTTCGCGTGAGCAAGAGGAATAAAAGGGTTGTGTGAACAAACTAGATGATTGTATGTTTGCTCAGTGCACAAATTTCTACACCTTTAGTCCAAAAGGCTGCTTCTCTGAATCCAATGTTAAGTGGGTATTAGTGTATTTGTTCTGGCAGCGGATCTAAGCAGTGTGTAGAGTTACACACCACAGGGTAACATTTGCTGTCATAAACTCTGCCGAACCTCTCTCTTGGCACTGTGGGAGCCCACCTGTGCAAAGCCCCACAACCACATCAAAGAAATGACTCTGCCATAAGACTTCAAATATATTTTTTCATCAATGCTTTCAGTGTGCCACATGTTTGCATTTACTACACATAAGTACACAAGCTGGCTGCAGACAGGGACACCACAGCTGAGGGCATTGCAGACATTCTTTTGGCTGGGAGGACTTTTAAAGCTCACATACATAGAAACACATACCATGTACTAATGTTCCCACTTGTTTGTGTTATTGTTACTAGAATGTTGCCCTAAACTTCTCTATTAATTTACTGATGTCTGAATTCAGAACTGTAATGGGTCACATCATGCATTGTAGTAGTTTGCTTTGTAACAATCCTGTCATTTCTGGAAGCCATGGATATGTATAATCTGAAAATAGTTTAGTGTTGAAGGATGAGTTCATTTTTTTACCTTTCCGCAGTAGGCAGGAGGTGGTTGGGGTGGATATCTGGACTTTGCCACCACAGAGTGGAACTTTTTCTAATAGTTATATTAGGCTAAATAAATATACTATGTATATGTATAGTGAGTCATTTTATTACATCTTTGCAGAATTGTTCTGTATTAAAGGGGTTATATGCAGTGTTGATATTCCAAAATATCTCTAGTAGGGATATGCTACATACAATAAGGCACTCACAGCTATCAAAACCATCAACAGTTTAATGCCATGTCTCAGCAGACCATATGCCTCATTGAATTAAGTCTGAAATTCACTGTTTGCACCTTTCTACAGTATATCAATGAGTTTTATCCTTCACATAAAAACTCACAGATGGTCAAAAGAACACTTATCATCTTCACATGCTGCATCAGCTGATAGTTTATATTACAGCTCTGTTGGCTCTGTTTTGACACAGAAAACTGCCACAGTAAAATCACAAATCACCCCCATTCTTTTGTACGGTTTGTATTGTCAGTAGTTGCACTAAAGATCTGTTTGGAATCGCCCAAAAAAGGTCAGAACTGTCACAATTTAGTCTGAACCATGGATCAACAAACAGTGAATATAACAAAGATAATAACTTTATACTTTCATGAGCCTCATAATGAATCTCAGCCGTGTAGAAGAAAAACTGTGATGTCAGTATCGCACTACATTCTTTTCATTTCAAGATGCGTCCAGCGGTGAAAATAACAACAGTGATTCTAGCTTTTATCACTTTATCACTTTCTTTGTTTCTTAAAGTTGTTTTTTAGTGGTTCTCGTCCCATCTCATCACTTTCTGGCGCTTTGGTCTGGTGTTGGTTTTCCTTTCTGTGGGTGACAAGTAGAATGACTCACTACTCCCTCTAGCGGATAACTTCTTAGCGCTTTATTCTACATTCTCTTATGGGTTGTTTTTTTAGATTCCCTTTAACATTGGTCAGATGTGTTAATCAGAAATAAAACAATATTATGACACACTTTTTCTTCTTCTCGTCACATTTTACATTTTTGTTTTTATTTGTTGTGTATGAAATGCCATATCTTCTCTCTTTATGTGTTTTTGCCTCTTCCATTTAGGCTGAAGTGGTCTTGATGTTGTGAAGGCTTGCAGTAATTTAAAATAATCTGGAAGTAAGGACCCTGCTTTGTTAAGGTTGAAAGGACAGGTGTTTGTGTTAAAAAAATAAGGGGTAAAAGGGGTAAAAGATACTGGAAAACTTCACTCAAGTACAGTAACAATGTATTTGTACTTAGTGACGTCCATCGTCCACCTGCAAATCAAACCCTTAAACTTATTATGTGGCTTTGTGGACACATAATTTTTGAAAGACAAGATTCAGAAGCATCTTAAAAGGTTAAAACACTAGAACACTGTAAAACATATTTTTGAAGAAGGATATATCTCTCACTGATTTACAGATACACACAATAGCAACATTTCATTATGGTGTCTTGTTTGTAATATTGTCTTAACCTTAAGGGACCCCTCAGGCATTTTTTTTTTTTTTTTTTTTTTTACATTTCCATCATTTTTCTTTTTTGACTTGGTGATCATTGACTGTGTTACATTGCTGTGTTGATTTCCATAAGAATGTTGCTTTTTAGACATTTTTTTTTTCATCTAATATCAGTTACATGTCTATTATATACTACAGACTCTTTTTCACCCTCTGGGAACTCTCGAGCCAAAAAAGTACATGCAAATAAACTGCCATATAACGTTCAAATATCAATAATATGCTCTCCATAAATCTCAAACCACTTCAACTCTGCTCCAAACTGCCAAATATTTGATCATTTTCTGAATTTTAACCCTTTAAGTGCCAGTTTGAATGCATGATGTCACATCATTTATGAAATAAAAAAATTTTAAATTAAATATTTTTATATAGCCAGTGCAGTGGATAGAACTCGTGCTTCACAGCAAGAAGGTCCTGGGTTCGATTCCAACACCAGTCGATGGGGGTGGGACCTTTCTGTGTGGAGTTTGCATGTTCTCCCCGTGTTTACAAGGGTTCTCTCTGGGTACTCCGGCTCCTCCCACCATCCAAAGACATGCACTGATAGGTTAATGGGTTAATCTAATTTGTCCATAGGTGTGAATGTGAGAGTGATTGTTTGTCTCTATGTCGGCCTTGCGATGAACTGGCGACTCATCCAGGGTGTACCCACTGGGATAGGCTCCAGCGACCCTCATGACCCTAGTGAGGACAAAGCAGGTTCAGAAAATGAATGAATCAATATTTTATATAATGAATATCCAACACCACATAAAGAAGATTCTAAGGCAATGAAATCAATGTTGTTGCTGCTTTTTAACATAATAGACTCTAGTCACCAGCAACGCCCCATTCCCCCACCATTCATTATATTAAAATACCTCATTTATGAAAAAAGAAAAACACAAAAAATAACAGTGACATCATGTATGAAAACTGGAATTTTAAAGATTAAAATAATAAAACCTTTGGTAGTTTTGATCAGAGCTGAATTGGTTTGAAATATTAATCTTGAAAAAAAAAACTGAAAATATTGATTACTTTTTTTTTTTTTTGCAGGGTTTTTTTTTATGTGTGTACATTTTTGGCTGGAGGGTCCCCAGAGAGCAGTAAATTAGAGACATCCACATGGGTTAAATGACTTGGACATAAGTCACTTTGCAGAAAACACTACAACTTTAGTGCACTTATAAATAACGGATAATGGATTTTAGGCTTAGTGTTGCCACCTCATGTCACTGTAAAGTTGCAAGAAAATTTCAAGTTTCTTGTACAAAACATACATTAGAAGGGAGTGTTTAATGGCTACAGTGTGAACAAGTGCTTAAGGATATTTGTCAGTAACAGATCCACACAAGTGGAACCAGAGGCACAACAATAGAGCAGTAAAACAGCAAACACTTAGCCCTGTTAGCATTTCTTACAACTAATTACACATCTAGTGGCTCCTTTCAAACCTATAGATCTCTTCAGTGTCTGCTGACGTCACAAAACCCCCTGCAGACGTTGGTGGCTGCAGACCAGGACTGCTGTGACGCAACTCCTCCTTTTCTTTTGTCCACTCATGCCTGGACAGTGCAGCTGAACACTGAGAGACTGCAGCTGTGGTGATAAGAGTGTGAAGTTCTCTGGAACAATGAGTGCAAAAGCTGCAGAATGTACAGAGTAGTGTGACGGGAAAACACTTGTGGTTTAAGTGTCTTTAGGGAAGCTAGAAAAATCAAGTTTCAGAAGTCTTGCAGTGGGATATAACATCTCGTGTGTAGCTTCTATTTTTAAAGCTTCCACCCCATATTTAATCATTTATACTTTAGAGAGTTACTGGCCAAAGTGCTTCCTGTGGAGGAAGCGGAAAGGAGTGGGTGGGGGGATTAGAGGGATGCATGGTCTTGTCTCCCCTCTGTAGTCAGTTCTGTAGTTGTCGATGTTTCATCTCCCTTCCGTTTCAGCGTACCCCCCTCCTCTGTAATATCCGGCACCAAAGCACAGAACAAGCATTTACCACACCATATGGCTGAAAGATCACATCTTCAGTTTTTTTGATTCTTCTTTTGTTTCAACACATGGTCCAGGGAACAGTGGCTGCAGTTACCAGCATTGTCATTTATTGCTTAACAATGTACAGAATGCACTGTGTTCTGCTGTCAATGGGCACTTGGTGTTTCTCTTGCATTAGAACCTCTTCCTCTTTCTTGTGCCATTGAAAAAAAATCTGTTTGGGCAGAAAAACAGAAGAGCAACGTCAGGTTTTGGCTCCAAAAGCTGCTTCTCTTTTGTCTCTGCACCGCACTTGGCTACAGTAGAAATTGCAACTGTGTGGCCTCTCCTTCAAGTAGTTCAGGGAGTGACGTAATGAGCCAGCTAAGGCAAGCCATTGTGTCCTGGAAGTGGGAATTGTGAAACAGGAGTCGGTTAGGTTGAGCCACAGCTTTTACGCACATTGAGTTAAGTTCACATTAAGTCAACAGTCACTTCTGGGAAGATAATAAACAGCCATGAGGGATTATTTTAGTCACTTCTTGAATGTATCTGTCATATAACAACTGCTTTTCAGTCATGAATGATCCATTTATACTTTCTCCAAACGCACATTTATACTTTTATCCCAGTGGACACAAGATTTATATATTTGTACTTTATTTATTAACAATTCACAACCCAGTCTCCAAAATAAAACACGACAAGCAAATTTCAATATTTAATCACTATTTTTACATAATATGCAAATCAGTGTTATAGTGTTTAACCACTTGTGGCAGTTTTCAACTGTATTTCTCAGGAATTATAGTCACGTGGGTGTGTATTTAAGTGTTTTATGATTAAGTTCATGCACTGACAGCTGTTGGTTAGTGCAATACAGCAAAAAAAAAAAAAAAGTGATTAAAAATACTCAAAATGTATAATTTCAACCAAACCACAGTCTTCTCTTCACCCAAACCACACCACCTCTGTTTCTTTAATGAAGATGCAAACTCCAGCCACTGGTTTTGCAGATTGATAGAACACTGTATCAAGAAATGTTTATATTAATTATTTTTTGGCTTTGAAAGGTTTAGTTTAGTTTAGTTTAGTTCAGACACAAACATAACACAAAACATAAGGGAAAAAAATAAAAGAAAACAAAAACTAAAAAATTGAATAATAGAAAAAGGAACAACAGAAAAAGAAACAACTGTTGTGCCCGAAAGGGATTAAGAAGAAACCATTGCTTATCCAGTCCTACCCCCAATTCCAGTCCTCAGACTGTTAGTGCCTTATCACATAATATTCAACATTAGCTTGTGATTATTCATAAACACCCCCCTACAAAGGTAAAAATTCTTTGTGGTTCACTGTGATAGTAGAGCATCTAATAGTAAAGATTTATTTAGTTAAAATCTTGGTGGCACTGGAGTAAATATATAAACAATATATAGACAAAAAATAATGGGACACACCTACAGCTCTCCCCATTCCTGTTGATTATGAAATATTATCAAGATAAAAATGTTCATGTCATTTGTCGTCAACACTTATCACAATATGACTTTACCTATCTTGTGTACATTATTGTTGTACATAATATTATTAAATTATTCATTGTTTCATTCATTGTATTGAATGTTTATCTGAATGCCAGTACACACCACCCCTACTGTACTCTGCCCTGGAAGAGGGATTCCTTATTTCTGGGTCTTCTTGAGGTTTCTGCTTTTTGTTTTCCCCGTAAAGGCTTTTTGACAGTGAGTTTTTCCTAGTGCCTAAGGTCAGAGAGGGTTCTATGTTGTATGATTTATGGGCTGTATAAATAAAATTGCATTGAATGTCAAATTGTCAGTATCCTATATTATAAAAGGGAAGTGGACTCTGTCTGTGTATCTCGGGCATCACACAAAATTCAGAAAGAGTTGACTGCTGCAGTTTGACATACTTATGTACGTTTGGTCAGGGAAGAGACTAGCAAAAACAGCAAGTTAACAGAACCAATATTTTGGGAGATATTAGTAATTTTGGAATACAATGGCTTCCCAATGGCCAATGATGTTGCTATGCCCAGAATTATAAGCCACATTTACAGAGATCCCGGAAAAAAAGCAAGATGCTGATCTTACCTTTTTGTCACCATTGACGGATTTCCATAGCCAAGCCAATGGAGTAACAGAGGTGAGACAGGCTGGACTTTTGCACAGTGGACCTGCGTTCCAGAATCAAAGGGGCAGTGACGCAGCGCAGCGTATAGTGTGACGCATCACTTCTGCGTCAGAAATACCCTGAGCATAGCGGTGTAGCTAACCTCTCCAGAGTCAGTCCATCTTTCATCGTTCCACAAATGTTAGCGTGGATAGAGTTCTCCGCCCGAAGTGACAACAGCTCATGGGGCTTGGCGTCTCCCCAGTTCTACAGCTTTCTGGTCACGTTGATATATTTATTTTCTGTACATGGTCCACGTTCATTTTTAAATCCCCCCGGTGTGGGGGTCGTACATGCAATACTTCATCAAAACGTCACACCTTGGTTTACGGAATGAGAGGAGTTCCTTTTACGTAGTGTTCCGGAATCATGATTCCACCTTTATCACAGCTCTGATACTACCTCCAGAGGCGTTACAGAGCCGTGACAGAGGTGGGACCAAATAATTCCACCATTTCATTTACACAGATGTCTTTCCGGAATAAAGGCGAAATATTCCCATAACAGAAGTGCTGTGGAAAAGGGGCTATTGAATCATCACTGAAGTGGGTTATCTAGCAACAGATAAACAATAGGGCCACATTGTCATGGTGTCAAATTTCATGTGCAGAAACAGACATGCCAGCTGAGAGGTTATTGTACTGAAAATGTCAGTGGAATTTACCAGTAAAGTAAAGGGATGAACTGTATCAGAGGATCTAGAACCTGTGGTTCCCCACTGGTCAACGCACCAGTTTCTTATGTTTAAAGGCAGAATTTTCTTCCTGGGTGAGAGTTGGGAAAAGCAGATGGATACTTTTTTTTTTACTTTATAGTTGATTATTTATCATTGGAACGTGACAGCCAATGTTAAGTAAAATTAAGAAAAAACATGTAAGCATAGATGACGGCGTAACCAAAATTGACCCTAATGTTGAAATAAAATGTTCATTGCAAAGATATATGTACCATTATAACATTATATTATGACATTTGTCAGTTTCCTGAGGATTCTGCCCAGAGGATCACTAAAGTTCTATCTAATCTAATCTATGGTTCTGTAGCCCAGCCTTCTGTTAGTAATGACATACTATTGATGCCCTTTTGTCCATGTTTTGGACACTCTAACATCAGTCGGTTTCATCTTGTGTATGAAACCACAAGATGATGTCTGTATAAAATGTCCCAGCAATCATATATCATAAAAACTGGTTTGCTTAACTTTTATGATAGAGGAGGCCTGTTGCTAGATCCCATTCACATTGCTCTGTTTCACTGAAGGTGGAGGTGTTAAAACTCATAATACTGATTTTAAAACTGTCTCTTGTCTTTGTCATATTTGTATCTTATAACTCTTGTACATAATCCAGTTACTACATAATAAATATTCTATTATATTTACATGTTGGCTGTTGCAGAGCTTGCATTTAATGTAGTGCAAACAACTTTGAAGCCAGATCATAAAAGATCTTGATCTCAGTGTGACCAGATTAAATACAGTTACAATTATAAACCCTTATCCAACATTACATCTGAGCAAACTCAGGTTGTCTGTCAGATAAAATGATGCCTTTGTAGAATTGCAGTAATAGGCTCCGCAGTATTTTTAGCATCAGGCTGACCTTTGTGTTCTTTCTTTAATCCAGCAGGAACATCTTGTTGCTGGGGACCATTTTAATAGATTTATTATATGACGGCTGTGCTGTTTCTCCTTTGTGCAAATACCTCTACACTAATTACAATACAATCAATGCTTCTCTTTTTTCATTGCAGGTTTGATCATATTATCTACAGAATGTCATCAAAAATGCAGAGCTCCAGCAGCATCACTCAGGCCAGGCGGACGGTGCAGCAGCTGAGGATAGAGGCCAACATCGAGAGGATAAAGGTGCATTTACATTCACTGTTATTTACAGCAGCCAGAGTGGCCTACTTCCTCTGCACGTACCGTATGTCACATCTGACTCTTTCACTGCAGGTGTCCAAGGCTTCGTCGGATTTAATGCGCTACTGTGGAGAACATGCCAAGAACGACCCGCTACTCATGGGCGTCCCCGCTTCAGAAAACCCCTTCAAAGACAAGAAGCCTTGCACTGTTTTGTAAAGCAAAACACCTGCCGAACTCTCGCTACTTTTGCCGCTTTAAGTCTTTTTTTGTTAAAAGAAAAAAGCCGATACTATTCACAACTTGCCTTAGGGCCAGTGTACCCACCCTCCCTTACCTTTTCACATGCCTGCTACAGTTTGATAAGGAGTGTATTTGTCTCTGCCTTTCAGCCAGATAGCAGTTCCACCAAAGAACAGGCAGAAGTCTGAAGCTGTGGCCTCGGATCAAAGCTTTAGCTCAGACAAAGATGATTCAAAGTTTCTTTTAAGGCTTAGCGGTGACTTTTGTTGCTTTTCATTGTTATCTGATGAGATCTAGAAGACCCGAGACCTCAGCTGAAAGGGGGCTGTGCCATGAATGGGAGAGTTCCTGGCTGTAATTATCACAACATACATAAACAGCCCCCCACCTCCCCTCAATCAGACATAGGCTTTCAGCTTTCACCTCTTTACTTTCATCAGACGAGCTTGAGGAAACAGTTGTTGCAGTTTGTATGCTGCTGATAATGAACACCCAAGATAACAATATCCTGTCGTTGGTTGGAGAAGTAAACTGTGCTGTCCATCATAGGCAGACGGGATCATTAGAGGGGACAGATATCACATGATACTGATTCACAGACTGGTCCATCAGATAGTAATGAGCACACTGCAAACAGTTTTTATTACATGGAAAGTGGTTCAAAGTGTTCTGTCCCATCTAATCTAAATTCCCCAGAGTCAAACAATACAGTTAGAACATTGAAATCAGTTTTATACGCCGTTGCCCATGAAGTTGGAATACAATATTTGTTCCTCTTCTCATGAAACGATTGTGACAATGTAATTTATTCTTGACAGATAAAGTGAGACTGTGACTCAATCAAGAGTGGTGCCAGGCACAACAAACCCCACCCCTCGCTAACATTTCAGCTCTTAATGGATATCTCCCTCTCAAAACGTGAAACTATGGGTTTAACCTTTCAAAGTCACTCAAGGTCAAAGGTCATGATGCCATTTTGAAGCTCATGCCAGGTTTCCTATCTGTCAATAATAGTAACTAAGTCTC
>JAPQRP010049586.1:0-12742 GCA_037367295.1 Apogon hyalosoma | reverse complement strand
CCTCAACTGGCTCCTCTCGACATGGAGGAGCAGCGGCTCTACTCCGAGTCCCTCCCGGATGTCCGAGCTCCTCACCCGATCTCTAAGGCTGAGCCCGGACACCCTGCGAAGGAAACTCATTTCGGCCGCTTGTACGCGTGACCTCATTCTTTCGGTCATTACCCAGAGCTCATGACCATAGGTGGGTAGGCCACGGTACTGTGGCAGCAAAATGCACTAAAGAAATATACACCATATATCACCACAGTACTGTGGCAACAACAGGTTAATACGTTCATGGAACAGCATCCATGATTGGCTCTAGTACAAATGCTGACATTTGATTGGCTCTGTGGCAATAGACAAACCCATATTTTGTGCCACAGTGGCAGTAGCCATTTCCTTAAAATAAATCCTACATTCAGAACATTCACCACAGACACATCAGGGGTTAAAGGGTTAACAATAATATAGCAGCATGTTATTGTGGGTACACTACCTAGACTCAAAATTCCAGTGTGCACCCCCCAGGAGGTGCCTGGACTTAATCTTGTTGATGACAGTAGAAGAATGTCTTTCACTTCTGGTGTAATGGGATTCATGGAGCAGGTGCCTCTGCTCTTGTTGCTTCATTTTTGTTTATAGGGGCTTTTAACACCATCCCAGGTTGTTGTCATTGTATTTATGTAATGACAAAAATCTTTGCCAAGTGAAACAAGGGGAAAAGAATATGCTGAGGTTCATGAAAATAAAGTACTGCTATTAACTTGGGGAGCTTTGCCTCCTCCCAAAGCGCTACATCATACAAAATGCTAAACACACACAGGTGAACCCACTTTGGTAAATTTATAAGATCTATTTTCAAGCTGTACTTAAGCATTTCTTTCAACCCATTACTTACCGTAGTACAAATCAGGTAAAATATGCCTATTAGTGGTTGGAAACTGTAGTTGTATTATTGGTGTAATTTGGTTTCATAAAGTGTTTTGCTGCACAAACTTTCTAAAATCCACCTGATACAATGTTGAAGTGTTAAAAATCAGATTTGGTTCAGCTGTCACAACAACAACAGCAACACTTGAAGGTCCATCACACCTTTAAAATACAGACTGGGATTCATTATGGTTCAAAGAGTTTTAGAAGCATTTTGTGATTGTTGAAGCATATTTTATTTTCCTCTAAACAGTACAAACCTCACACGTGATTGAGTTATGTTCAAAAGCTTGATGTAACATTCTGCAGCTAAATGCAACAAAGCTCCAACCGGGAAAACCCTGAAATAAACAATTACGATCCATATATTATTACTTTTTGTAGCAGCAGAGACATTGCCTCATCTAGCGTCATTTAACCAAAAAGGTAATTCTTAAGCAATGTAAAATGCAACAGGAATATGCTGAGTGATGACACATGGAGAAAGAAAAGATGTATTAAAACAACACTGTAAAACTACTGAATCAGTATAAATAATTCCATTAGCCTTATGTGCATCAGGAGGATTTCTGCTTTTATAATCAGGAGTAAGGGCATAAAGTCTTTAACAGCAATAACAGCGTATTTTATATTGTAGATTTAAAACGAACAATGGACTTTAAAATATTAGACCATAATGTTTTACAGCTCATTATACCTCAGCTTAGATACATTTACTATCCAAATGGGCACTAGAGCAGGGTTTGTACCAGTTTCAATAAAAGTCTGCAAAATGAATACAAGTAGTTTTAGTTTTATTGTGAGAAAATGGCTAATTTGACTTTTGTCTTTGTTTTTTTTTTAACTTAACAGGAACTGAAATAAGATGAAGGAAAGCATAACATCCAATATGACAATGTACACTATTGCTAAACATCCTCTGTTTTGGAGGTCTAGTTTAATAAACCTATTGGAGTGGCCAGATAAGAAGCAAAACTTCTAATTCTTTCCTGCAGTTCCATTCCATTTATTTATTTGTTTTCATTGTAGGCATCATGTATTTCAACACTATCTTCTAACCCCAGTGCCGCTGGCCTGTTTAAGGAGCTTTAAAGCCCAAATGGACCTAAATCTTCATGCTTTCTCATTCTGTGCACTTTGTGCACTTTGTCTGTAGCCGATCTGATGTGTTGTTAAGGTAAACTCCCGCATCTATTTGCATTTTCCATGTGCTTTAACTTCTTGTGTTGCACACTGATTATAATTTTGAAATTAATTTAACACAGAGTGAACACATATTTACTCTGACAAGCAGTTAAGATTTGTTGTTAAACTGCCAGCAAGTAAATTCAATTTTACATACATTACTTTAGGGCGATTCCTCGACACCCCAGTCACAACACCATTAAAAATGTAAGAAAAGTCTGCATATTCTCTCTAAGCCCGGGCGTCATTTTCCACAGTGCAGTAGCTGTACTTGAGCTCCACTTCTACTGAGAGGTGGAGAAAGGTAAAGTGGATGTGACAGATCATGAATCAGGAAGTCAAACTGTGTCTTCCCATCTGGATCCACAAATCTTTCATTAGCTATTTAATACACACTCATTAAGAAATGTGTGCACACTTAAACACACACACGCAGACACAGAGGAAACTGAGTTCACATGCTGTATAAGAACATGAGAGTGTAGATGCACGCACGCACACACACACACAGTGACTCATTAATGCTAAATTATACTCAGCACATTCTGGTGTAATGGAACAAGATGGAGAACTAACAGTTCTTCCTCTCCACTCGCTGAATGATAAATGACAGTGTAAGCTGAACACTGACGAATTATAAATGAGGAAAAAAAGCAGGTGGGGTAATGAATACAAAGCCTGTGTAGCACACTGTGATAAAAGCTTTATAATTACATTATTGGGGTGTAGAAGTGTCAGCTGTCAACAGCTGTAACATCTTTTTCAAAAAACAGAACAAGAGCCAGTGCATAATGCAAAAATATTGAAATCTCTGAAAAATACACGGTTCATTTTGGTAAGAAGTTGTAGTGTGAAGACTCCAACTAAATTAAAGTCAAGCCAAAACTGTATTAAAGCTTTAACATTAATCTGTGAAGTTGTAGACTGTGGCCAAATGAATGCCCCCACACCTTTAACTATGGTGGTCACAATAATACATGAAAGGCACTTGTCAGAGGGAGTATTTAATTTGTCTGTCCTGGGCTTTTAAGGAAACGGTGTTAAGTGACAGAAAAGCAGCGTAATACAAGATTCAACCGGCTAAGAATAGGTGAAAATAAGGTGAAAAAAGTCCATTCTACCTATGAAACATAATGATGCAACATGTTACGGCTCAAGCTAGGGTGTTAAAAACAGTGATTTATATCTTTGCATGATTATGCAGCAAGGAAAACATAATTTGGACTGTTTATGCAATGAGAATGTTAGAAATAAATGAATGAATAAATAAATGAGTGCTGTAAATCGATTAAAATTTTAGTCAGATTAATCACAGGGTGTCTGTGGATTAACTTTGATTAATCCTGATTAAAAATTAAAATTTAATCTATATTAATCCCATTTCATTTTGCATGAGAAAACAGACTCAATAAAGAAAAGAATATACATGCACTTAACATGTTTATTAAACACCTTCAACAGTTTCAACAAAACAACTTGAAACAAGTGTTCCGTCTTGGTTGTTTTGTTTTGTTTTTTACTTTACTCATATTTCCATCCAGAGGACCAATGTGCTGTTTAGTGTCTTCCATCTTTATGGGTTGGTTCCGCTGCCTGTCACTACTGGATCAATTGCATATTTGTTCATGTGCAATGCTAACTTTACTTGGACAAACTGACCCAAATGTGTTCAGAGCAGTGGCAGCTACTGGTCTTTCAAAGAGGGGAAGCTCATTGTCGGCTTAAGGAAATGTTGAAATTATGTTAAACTGAAACAAGGAAATACTGTTGAGTGTTTTATTTACAGTGTAAGAAATGAACAAGTATTTTCGCCAAGCAAATACCAACAAAGGGGTTGCAGTTTGTCTTTCACCAAATCCGCGATGGGACTGAGCTGAGCTGTTAAGTGACGGTGTATATCTCAAAATACCTGTTAATCAAAATGGGATTCAATCTTTTGACTGATCCTCCAATCATCATGCAGAAGCTCAGCATCCATACCAGCCGAGGCCCGCCCACAGCTCCATTCACCCCCAGAGACGCTGAGCATCCAGGGGCAGGACAAAATCGTGGCATTTATCCAATGACTGTCGAGTTTGGAGGCAATGAAAAAAACTGTTCCATGCAGTCCCATGGAAGTGCATGGACGCTCAGCTTCTACGGACACATGCACTGACCGCAGACCGTAGAAGAAAACGATGCTATGGGAATGTATGAGAAGTGAACAACATCAACTCAGTCCATTTGTGATAAGTACATGATTCTGAACAAACTCATCTTTGAGATGACAGTGTTCTAATGCATTTGTAGTCAATGAAATGTTAATACAACCGTACATATTTGACCATTTTTGACATTTTAGGAGAAGCTGAGCTTCCCTTGCAGTCTTAGAGAAATCACCTCTGGTTCAGAGTTGGCAGTGCTAATTCTATTCATCTCCCTAAATCACACGCACAATACTTCCCATGTAGACTACAGTTCAATAGGGCAGTTAACGTAACACATACATTATAAATGTTGAACCACTTGAAACAGTTTTATTCAGTTATGACTGATCAAGAATCAGAATCTGATCAGAATGGAGGCTTAATAAATAAATAAATAAATAAAAATGACCATGGTAAACTATATCCCTGCAGGAATGTATACTCTAATCCGTCTTTGCCTTCGGTTATATCTGGTTCCTCTTTTCACTTCCCCTGGCAGCTGCTTATTTAGTTCATAGTATTTTATAATTAAAGGTTCAAACATAAGATTCAGGTGTGGGCATGTTCTGAAAAGACATTTGTGCTGACGTCTGTTTAGTCCTAGAAACTGGCCATTTGTTCAGTTGAACTAATGCTAGCTAACAACTGTCCCAGTTGCCTACATCCATGGGAACAACCTGTGCATGAATTATTACCAACTATAAGACTTGGGTCAGTTTCTCCATGAAAATCCTTACGGTCACACCTGAGTTCCTTAGTATCTCTGTTCTGGAACGCTACAGTTTCTACAGTGGAAATGGTATGCAGCACTAGCTAGTGTTGGCTTAGAATAGGAGCTTTCAGCACAATACAGACTCCAATACAGACCAAACAGTGGTACACAAGCACCTATAAATCTGACATGTTGAACCTTGAATGTTGATAATGGTCTACATTATTACAGTATCTTAAAGGGAGTGTGGTACCGTTTGTGGTCCATGTACATGTTTGTGGATGTTGGCATATTGAATCGTATCAGAGCTTCTTGGTTAAGTCAGACAGAAAAAAGAACATGGTTAATAGTCATTTTACCCAGCTTATGAAATGGCAGTTAGCCACTTGACAGGGAATTATATATGGATAAATAATGTTTTTTCTCCAACTTTATCAGGTGAATACTTGTGGAATTACAACAAATCAACTAAAATGCTAATGAACCTTCATTATAAATGAAAGCTTTTGACAAAATGGCTGGACTAGAAGGCCAGTCCTAAGTGTAAAATTATGCCAAGTTAGGACAGTGTTTACAGGGGTCTTACAGGGGGGAGTGGTGTACTAGAACATGCTTAAGGCTACGAAAGCTGAACTGAACCCACTGTTTACACACAGCTGAGTTATAGCATCATAATCACCATAGTTATGTACTTTGACAGTCAGTCTAAATAGCATTAGTGGCTTTTCCATTGGATATATACACAAAACTTTACTGATAGTTACTAAATGTTGAAAAACAAAGTGCGTAATGTAGTTTTTTCCATTAAATCACAAATGTGATGATTTGTTTATTATCGTGAGATGACACAAGAAGTCATTCCATGAACCTGGCAACAAACGTAAATGTGTTGATTTATAGATCTATTCATTATTATTATTTTATTTTATATTACCCTTCTATCCCGTACTAAATTTAAAAATTATTCAGTTTCTTGGCGTGTCCACACATACTGCGCTGTGTTTCTTTTAAAACTCTTCTTCACTTGTTGTAGTGTCCGTCAACATCTGTTTTTTTTTTTTTTAATTCACGTGACTCTAGTTGTGGAAAAAGGTCTTTCCATTGCAGTTTTGCATGATATACCAATTGCGCTATGCCTGAAAAACCAAAAAACTAGAGTTTTGGCGAAATTGACGTTTTTCCATTAGGTAAATTTTTATGCGTAAGTTATATTTATGCAATTTGAGGGTCAATGGAAAAGTGAGGAGTGACTCACTACTCCTTCTAGTGGTCACATAAATCCCTCAACCCATTGGTGAAAATATAATCAATGCATATCTATATAATTCAATATACTGGTATTTTTGGCACAACCTCAGAGGTCAATTTTCTAAATGCTCAAATGATAATTTTAGATCAGTTTTTAATGTGTGAACATAGAAATATTACATATAGTCCCTTTAAGGACATTTCAGAAGAGGTATGTTTTACTTTAAGTTGTCATAAGTCGTTTTTCCATTGACCCTCAAATTGCACAAATATAACTTGCGCATACAAATTTGCATAATGGAAAAACGACAATTTCGCCAAAACATTTGATGAAAAGTTTTTGCACTGGCAAGAGATGTATTTTTTGGGTGCAGTGAAATTGGTATATCACGCTAAACTGCAATGGAAAGACCTTTTTCCATAGCTAGAGTCACGTGAATTTTAAAAAAAAAACAAAACAATGTTGACGGACGTTACAACAAGTGAAGAAGAGGAGTTTTAAAAGAAACGTGGCGCAGTGTGCGTGGACACACCAGGAAACCCAATCATTTTTTAATTTAGCACAGGATAGAGGAGTAATACATAATCATAATGAATATATCTGTAAATCAATGTGATATTTATGTTTGTTGCCATGTTTATGGAATGACTTCTTGTGTCATCTCGCAATAAAAATAACGATTTCATGTAAAAAACCAACATTATGCACTTATGTTTTTTTCAATATTTAGTAAATATCGGTAATGTTTTGCACAGATGTCCAATGGAAAAGCTGCTATAGTTGAGTTTATTTAAGTGAACAGGAAATAGCTTTGAGTGGAGTTCCTCTATTACATCCCTGGTATTGTGGCCGGCTAACACAAGCACTTGCCAGCGGGCACGCTGCCAGTTGCAGTAGCTGCACTGACCATTATACATTCATCACAACGTATCCACCCACTGTACTTTACAGGTGTATTTTAAGATCCTTTTCATCATGGAAAAGATAGCATAAATATAAACATGAATAAATGGGTTCTTGTTTTAATATAGAAACTATTGTAATACTTTATATTCACATGTTCTCAGTGTTCACATGGGATTTAGTCAGTGCAAGGACATCCTCCCCATGATCAGGTTTCATCAATCTTGGCATATCTGCAGAGGCCAGCACAAAACTGCTAGTGTATGGGGGTGTGGCAAAACCTCTATCCTGTAAGAGCGTGATACAATCGGGAACAGGATGAATATATTATTAGTAGGAGGAATATATAATCTGTGGGTAGAGCCGGGCAGGTACTGGTAATGACTGAAAATCAGCTCCTCTCATCCCCTTTAAAAACAGCAGGTCGTTCACTAATGAGCTACGACAGGAGAGTTCAGGATGGCATGTCCTGACAGAAAACTGATCTTGTCCAGAAGGTACACAGTCTCAAGTGACTAATACTAAATGTATTTATAGGTAATATGAATATGTGGTCAGTCTGCTTCTTAAGGTATGTCCTTGCTCTCTACTTACATTGGCCTTCTCTGGTTCTCATTACAAATGAACACATCAGGTATATATGCAACTACAAGAACAAACCTCCCCAAGGTCAACAGTCCACTCCTCCTACTCTAAATTATTATTATGAAACTCAAAAAAAGAAAAAAAAAAAAAAAAGACTTACTGTATGTTTTCCTCTTTTTGTCAGTTCAGGCTGATTAAGGGGGGTTTTGGTGCCCAAGGTGATGGGTTTCCCAAATGAGCTTCCATAAAGGTAATTTTTAAATAAAATGCTGCATTAAATTACAGTGTAAATCAGAGAGTGTCTTGAGGCAAAAAATCAGATGCTGCTAGGTACAAAGGTACGTTAAAGGTGCAAAAAGTTGTATCTTGTTTAAACCAGAGAGAGTAATTCCATTCAGCCTCATACGTTTTATGAAACAGAACCAGAGATCAAATGGAAATAAATGAGCAATAGTTAGCTCAACTGGGGTATAGACCTAAGCTCTGAAAGTAAGGCCAAGGTACAAGTATTTTAAAGTTTAACTCCACCGATGCCCACAGGGGGTGGATCCAAAAACCCCAGGTTCCCCTAGAGTTACACTGGCCTTCTCTGGTTTTCATTATAAATGAATCAGGTATATATGGAACTACAAGAACAAACCTCCCCAAGGCCAACAGCCCATTCCTCTTACTCTAAATTATTATGAAACTAAAAAAAACAAAACAAGAATTACTGTATATTTTTCTCTTTTTTTTGTCTGATTTGGCTGATTAAGGGAAACTTCCCCGCATAAGGTGATGGCTTTCCCAAAAGAGCTTCCACAAAGGTAACTTTTAAAAATAAAATTCTATTTAAAATTACCCACAGTGTAACTCAGAGAGTGTCTTGAGGCAAAAAAAAAAAAAAAATCTTTTGTTGTCAAAGGTACGTTAAAGGTGCAAAAAGTTGTATCTTGTTTAAATCAGAGACAGTTCCCCAAGAGTTACACTAGTCTGCTCTGGTATATATGGAACTACAAGAACAAATGGCCCCAAGGTCAACAGCCCACTCCTCTTACTCTAAAATTATTATTATGCCCCCCTCCCCCCTGATTTTTCCTCTTTTTTTTGTCAGTTCATGGTCAGTTTTTGTCAGTTATCAGGCTAATTAAGGGAAGTTTCAGTGCAAAAGGTGATGGGTTTCCCAAATGAGCTCCCACAAAGCTACATTTCTTATTAAAATTCTACATAAAATTACAAAGAGTGTAAATTAGAGAATGTCTTGAGGCAAAAAAATCAGATGCTGCTAGGTACAAAGGTACGTTAAAGGTGTAAAAAGTTGTGCCCTGTTTAAACCAGAGAAACAGTAATTCCATTCAGCCACAAGTCTCATACATTTTGTGAAACAGAACAAGAGATGAAACGAAAATAAGTGAAAAATAATGAGCTCATTTGGTGCATAGATCAGGGCAAAGACCTCAGCTCTGAAGTAAGGTCAACACAGAAGTATTTTAAAGTATAACTCCACCGACGCCCACAAGGGCTGGATCCAAAAAACCTGGTTCCCATAGAGTTACATTGGACTTCTGTAAAAATGCGAGCAATCGTTTTTTTCTAGTGCTCGCAAATTAAAATTTTTTTGGAACCTCAAATAACAGATTCCGTGGTCGATTATGTAGTGTTTCCTATAATTACATGTGAGGAAAAATAAATGGCTTTAATGTCTGCTTTTTCAGGCTTTGAGTGATGGTTGTACGACAGTTTACTTACACAGTCCATAAGTCTGTAAATCTCTCTGTTGTAAATATGTAAATAGTCTCTATAGTTTTTGGTATTACTATTATTATTTTTAATTTTATTTATTTATTTATTTATTTATTTTTTGCACTGTCTTTATGCATGTACACTTTTCTTCTTGCACTTTATTCTGTTGCTGCCTTGACCAGTAATTTCCCCGTTGTGGGCTCAATAAAATCTAATCTGATCTAATCTAATTTGTGTTTGCATTAGCTCACCCTTGACCTTTTGCAAATGACTCTGACCCTTCGTGTTACAACTACGGGTCGGCGATACTGGGAATTTTGTTTTTAGAAATGTTCTTAAAATGTTACCAGAGCTTAAACAATTGATTGGCAATAAAACAATTATATGAATGTATTTATTGTGTTTTATATTTCAGCATTAATTCTCACTATTTATTTTGTATTCAGTACACAATGACTTATTAAATGTATTTTTCAAAAAAGTACCAAGTACCACCTTGGCTTCTTTGAAATACCCCACTTTGGGAACAATTGCACTAATCCTATGAATACATGTGAATAATTGGTGTAAAATACAGTTTTTCATCTTTTCATGTCATCAACTATAACCCATTTGGACGTTCAGACGTTCTGTAGTTACCGTGGAAACACCATCATTTTCTACAACACGGCTTCACCAGTAAAACCCATGGAGTTGGATCAATGACAGTGGATGGACACACTTGGATTATGTTCAGTTAATGATATATAATTTACTGAGAAAGTCACTATTTCTTCATTTTTCTCTGTTTTGATTTAATAACCTTTGAATTTACTCTGAGCTTTAATAAACATCTACATGATCAGTGAATTAAATATACAAAAATGCATGATTTACACAGAAAAAACTCAAACTAAAGAGGATAATCTTACAATAAATGGTGAGAAATCACTTAAGAATTGTTAAATATAGAGAAAAAATAATTTGAGAACTGCAACAAAAGTACCACTAGGCCTTGATGGGTTAATTTATCAAAAATATGTCCTCTGGATCACTGCTATTATCTTCAGCTCAGAACAAGCAGCTTATATTACACTGTCAGTTGGCAGACTGGTTAGAATACTCTGACTTTCATTATACACACGTTTAGTCTTTGAAGAACAAATTTAGGTGGCGATCTGTATAAACATCAGTTCGCTGAATGCATTATACAATAACAAACTTCAGAATCTGCACAAGTCGAGCGTCTCCTTTATCACTGTCAAAATCTGTAAAGACATCTAATGTGATGCATAAATGTAATGTTGAAGTATGTTGAAGGTATTTAAAGCCTGATTGAAAATGACAGAGACAGATGTCAGTCTCTCAGATGAGCAGTTCGTTGTGTGGAGCTGTGATAGCTCTGAAATGGAGCGCAGATCGATGAACAGACACAACACGTCACTTAGTTTCTCAGCCTCTTTGCTTTTCATGGTTATAAATAGAACCTTCGGATCTCTCTAATTCTATTTCCCCACACTGTAGCGAATCACAGATAGAAGAGAAATGCCAGGAAAGTGAAGACACAGTCAATGAGACACAGAGGGAGCGCGCTGCCTCCTCCCACTGATTCTGAATGATTTTTGTGAATGCTGTGATTATTAAATGGAAATAATCCTTTGCCTATGATGAGTTTTAGCTTAATTTGGTCCATTTTAACAGCTAGCGCCTTGCTATTATACAATGTTCTCCAAGCTCTGTGATTTGTTGATGTGTTCCATGATTGTTTCTGTTCTTCTGACCCTTTAGAACAGCACCTCATCTGTGTTCTGTCTATGTCAGTGATTCTCAAATGGTGGGTTGCGACCCAAAAGTGGGTCACAAACCCATCTTCAGTGGGCCGCAGGCCTTTGCCTGGGCAAAAAATAATGTTAAGAAACACTACACTGGAAAAAAAATCTAAATCTTACCAAGTGTATTTTTCTCATTTCTAGTCAAAATATCTCATCACACTTAAAATAAGACATAATCACCCAAAGAGTAACTTTTTCTGTGAGAAATAACAACATATTTTTAGACAATTGATTTTGAAAATCTTATTTCAAGAAATCTTACCAAGATAATTTTCACTTGCTCCATTAGCAGATTTTTTTTTTTTTGCTTGAATTAAGCAATTGAATTTTTGAATTAAGCAAAAAAAATCTGCCAATGGTTAGCATGATCTTGATTTTCAGTATGAATACAGACTGTGAAAGCGGGGCCTTCCTGATCCATCTGACTTTTTTGTTTTTTGAGTTTAAAAAACTCTGACTTTTTTATATAGCATATACTGGAGTCCACGCAGCCTATACCCAGGACTACCTTCTCAACTGGACTCGGGTACGGTACTCGAGCATGGAACGTTTGCATTCACATGGATAAAATTAAGCGCACTTTGGGATCCAACGTATTCAGATAGGAACTGGAGTATGCTGTGTGAAAATGCCCTAAATATGGAGCCAATCCTGTGCCTCAGTGAGGTCAAGAAGTATGTTTGTTTTTATAAAACTATACAGTGATTCAGAAAGATTTTTTAGAAATTTTGAAGCTGTAAATAATGAATATGAGTGATTTTTGTCAGTTTATAGCCTTGTAACAGTTGTTTTATTGCATTGCTTTTTAGCAAGTGCTGCTTGGCTGTTTTATGGCAAGAGGAGGGAGATGACGACGTCCAATAACACACTAAGGTTACAATTTTGAATTTCAGTGTATTTCAACAAGTGTCCTATAAAGGGTCAAAATGTACCTAATTTAGTGTTAAAGGAAATATTTCCCTCTTTATCATCACCACCTCCTGGTCAGTTTGGTTTATCTTTAAACTTCTTTTCTGTGATATTTTGTATTATCTCAGGTTCAAAACACACCATCTTTCCACTAAATACATTTGAGAAGTTTAACTTCATCATTTTGGCTCGTGGCTGGTCATTGGGGGGTGATGGTGGCTCCCAAAGCCAGAGCAGTTCAGATCCACTGATATATCTGACCTGCTGAGCTCCTTCGCCCTCCGTGCCCCGACGTTCAACATTAGCTCACTTCAAAAATAACCCCCTGCCACAGAAATGCATGTACAACTAAACTGCAAATCCAATTATATTTTGTATTATACAAAATTATGTTTTGCTACAAATGCCATCTGTGCCGTGAATGTTGCAACCAAATGCAGCATATTGACTCCAGGCCTGTGGCTCTGCCATCAGTGGCACTGACTCGATGGAATAAGGGTGAATACTTGTGTTATTCAGTCCCAGGATTGTCATTGTCTTTCCTTCTGCTGTTTGTGCGTCACCCCCC
>JAPQRP010049585.1:0-12746 GCA_037367295.1 Apogon hyalosoma | reverse complement strand
ATACATACGCTTAACCCCAATTCAGGGACTTTCTGTGTTCTTGCTTCAAAATTGTGTCCAAAGTGCTAGAAACTCCCAGAACTAACCCTGCTGGGGCCAAATTCAGATCCTTGTTGTTCAGTTTGTTCCAGTTCACAGTTGATGCCCAACATCCGGAATCTCTTATCGACGTCCATTCTGGCGCCTTATTTGGTCCAAACCTGTCGAACTTCAGCTCCTCTCTTCGTCTTTTTCTATTATTTCACCTGTTTTGACTTTAAAACACACAGTCAGACAAAACCGCCGACAGGAACGTACTCACGGCAGCTTTTCCGACACTGGAACAGACGTGAATTCACAGCAGCACCTTCACCTGGAATCATGGTTCGGGGGTTAAAGGGTTAACCGAAACTCCAAAACTTAAAAGCA
The DNA here is from genome assembly GCA_037367295.1 of Apogon hyalosoma. Taxonomy (NCBI): domain Eukaryota; kingdom Metazoa; phylum Chordata; class Actinopteri; order Kurtiformes; family Apogonidae; genus Apogon; species Apogon hyalosoma. The sequence goes on along the minus strand of JAPQRP010049585.1, from coordinate 12,338 downwards.
CATTCAGCCACGTACTAAAGCATGAATCCCACTGAGGCGTTTGTCCTCTATATCTGATGTAGTCGTTGTCATATCTGAGTTTCACCATAGTATGAATAGAAACTTCTTAGGTCTTCTTTTATGCTGTGAAATGTGTGGTGTTAATTAGCATTACAGCTCATTACTGCCACCTGCTGTTGGGGAGTGTGAATAAACAGAGGTCAGCTGTAAAAAAAACATAAATAAAGCACAGGATTTGTTTGTTAATATTATTTTTTTGCCCAGACAAAGGCCTCGCAGAAATGTATTTGTCGTTGCTTGTTATGGCTGAGTGGATTTTTTATCATCAGTAAACACAAAAAGCCATATTCACTTACTGCCAGCTTATAAAATGTAAATTAAACTGAAACGGTAACATGAGAAATGATTTATAACCTGCGGTATTATCTTCAGTGAGCGTTTTACCTCGGGTTTTTTCTCCGGTTTCTCCAGTTCGAGCTCAGTGTCTTGTCGTTTTATCGGGTTCTTCTCTGAAACTGGGTTTATTTTAGTATCTGACACTTTTCTATCTTTTTTAGACCCAATAATAAACGGTAAATGTTGACATATTCCCCCCAGGATGGACCTAATGACGACCTCAGATAAATGCAAACACTAATGTATACTCTTGCTCTGATCCATCCCATAATTAATGAGTTTTTAGCCCCCGTGTCCTGTTTTTAGAGAGCAGTTTCATAGAAGCGCCCAGTTAATTTAACATCAGTGGAATTTTACACATTCGGTGACATTAATCACAGTGAAATGCTAAACAAATCATTTTGCGGCACCAGAATGAGCAGTTACGCACAGTCGCCGAAAAAATTATCACCGATTCTGGTTCATTTTAATACCTGGTCCAACTAAAGGTCCATCAGTTTGGACAAATATAATGATTCCAACACAAATATCTCATAGTAGTTGAATTTCAGAGCTGATATCTATCCATTTAACATGTTTTCTTGATAATAACCCAAATCACTTCAGTTCTTATGTCATTGTTCTGACAAAAACAGTGCTTTGATTCATTCCATGTTTTCTGTTCGGTCTGTTTGAGTCACATGATCCACACAGGAGTCAGGACTGGATTGCATAACCAGTGTTTTCGAGGACTGTGGACGGTCTAATAATTTTTTCCACGACTGTAGCTCTTTCTTGCCAGGTGACAGTGTGATTCTCCTGTCGTGCGTCGCCCACACGCTCGTACGTGACGCTCAAAAACATCAACAGCGGGCTGGAATAAGCGGTGGGTGTTTTCCTGTCCAGACTAATTTGAATCCGGCGTGGATTTCAGTCTGCCAGTGTGAGCGCAGCCTGTGACACTGTGCGAGCTTTTCAGTAAACACAATATGTGGACAGTCAGCCGTGGATTCGCAGCTTATTACCACTTCAGCAGAACATTCCACCGGCTTCTGTGAACAGCGCTGCGCCGCTGCCACGCGGCTCCCGTTGCATTTATACAGTGGCGCGCTTGTTTGTTTGACAGCGCTGCAGGTGAGCTATGTCATCCCGCCCTTGTCTTTCTTTATTTTTCTTTTTTTTTTATCACCCCATTAAACCGTCTCGGCCTTCACGCCGCTGCCAAGAGATGTGCAGTTTTTCACCTGTTTCCTTGACTTGATGGAGCAGCTGAGAGTATGCAAAGACCACGGGTCGGCGTTTTCCTATGTGGACAAAAGTATGTGGACACGTCGAGTTCAGGTGTTTGTTTTCTAACAGGGGTCTGGGATAAAAACAATAAGGACTAATGACGTTTGATAGTTTTGGTTTAAATTGTTATCTTTGTTTCCAAAATGCCACAGAGATGATTTTTACTTCATTTGTCTCAGCGTTGATTTTAAATGTTCTCCTTCTAAATTTCTAAAATATTATTCATGCTCTGACTGTAAATAATAATTTTGTACCACCACATTTTGTTAATTTTGATGCTTACTCTTTTATCTTGATGCTTATTGTGTTCATTTTGACGCTTATTTTGTTCATTTTTGGTGCTTTTTTGTTCATTTTGATGCATATTGTTTTATTTTGTTGCTTATTTTATTCATTTTGATGCTTATTCTTTTATTTTGACGCTTATTGTGTTCATTTTGATGCTTATTTTGTTCATTTTTGGTGCTTTTTTGTTCATTTTGATGCTTATTCTTTTATTTTGATGCATATTGTTTTATTTTGTTACTTATTTTGTTCATTTTGATGCTTGTTTTTATTTTGATACTTATTTTGTTCATTTTGATGCTTATTTTGTTCATTTTGATGCTTATTCTTTTATTTTGATGCTTATTTTGTTCATTTTGGATGCTTTTTTGTTCATTTTGATGCTTAGTTTTTATATTGATGCTTATTTTGTTCATTTTGATGCATATTTTTTATTTTGATGCTTCTTTTGTTCACTGGATGCTTTTCTTATGCTTATTTTGTTCATTTTTGGTGCTTTTTTTTTGGTCTTTTTGATACTTGTGTTATTCATTTTTATTGTTAATTTGTTGCTTATTCATATAGTCAAAACCATCTCCGAGGCATTTTGGAAAAAAAGATAACAATTTCAACCAAACTAACCAATGCAATGATATTTATCCCAGTATAAAACTATATTCTGACTTTTGTCATTATTGTTTTGTAGCAGAAACACCTGAATTCAACGTGTCCACATACTTTTGTCCATATTGTGTATTCAAACGGGGTTCAGTCGTGTCTAAAATACAACAAATGATGAGATCACACAGACGCGCACACAGGCCCATGCGCAGCACAAAAGCGAGAAGCTGCAGGCTACAAGTGCTATAGACACTGATGCCGCTGCTAATGGAATTCAGTGTGCCGTGACTGTGTGCGCCAGCAAAACAAGACAGAAACGACAGGCGGAGGGAAGGAGCTCTGCCGATTCCACAGGGACTCGGAGCACGGCTATTCTTAACGCTTTCTCTATAACCGTCCTCCCATTCATACGTCACTTCAGGTTTTGGTGACGAACGCCCAAACCAACGGCTCAATTAGACCCCTTCTAGATTGGACCGAGGGTTTGGGCCTGGTTGGTAGTTTCCACTGACCGTCAGGGGGTTTTATTTAACCCGTAAAGACCCAAACAGACACTAGCTACAAAATCATCTACCAATATAAGATGTTTAATAAGTTCTGATCCACTAATCCTATCAATCCATGTCAGTAATTGGTGTAAAATCCAGTTATATAGTCATCAGATATGACCCATTTGGACGTTCAGAGGCTCCGTAGTTACCGTGGAAACACCGTCATCAGTAAAACCCATGGAGTTGAATCAGTGACACTTGTTTTCATATATTTTGATGAATAAAATCAACAAAAACTTATTAAAAAAACCCCTACAAAATAATAAATAATGTGGAAAAAATAAGCAAAAATGTAGTAAAAATCAAGTGTCAAGAATAAAGTAAGCAACAAAATGAACAAAAACAGCCAAAGTAATGAATAAAATGAACAGAAGTGAACAATAAATCAACAAAATAACAAGGAACATGAACAAAATAAGTTTGACAAGGCTCCGTAGTTACCATGGAAACATGGTCATCTTCTCCAACACTGATTCCCCAGTAAAACCCATGGAGTCGGATCAGTGACAGCGGATGGACACGCTGGGTTTATGTTCAGTTCGTGAGAGATTTTCTTGAAAAAGTCACATTTTCATTCATTTTTCTCTGTTTCTGATATTATGACGATTACCTTTAACCTGAGCTTTTATGAACATCTACGCAATCAGTCAATGAAATCTGGGAAAACACATGATTTTCATTCAACGAACGCAAAATACGGAGGATGATATTCGAATAAATGGTGATAAATTGCTTAAGAAAGGTTAAATAGAGAGACATATTCATATGGGAACTGAGGTAAAAGTAACTGTGGGTCTTTATGGGTTAAGCGGAGCGGCGGAGGCCTGGAGCTCTGATCTACGGCGTGACTCAACAGAAACTCATCACACTTTTAATGATTTTCATGCTCCAGCTCCTGACCTGCTGCTGGTAGAGGACACACAGAAGGCAGTAAATTTAGACCACACAGTAGGACTCAGACCAACTCAGCCACTTTATTAATAGCTTTGGCTTTATTTCTGTGCTTTATCGTAGCGGTAGCGATGGGGGGATCTGAGAGTCCTGCTTCCTCTTACATCCGTAGTCGCTTTTCCATTGGACGTCTGCGCAAAACTTTACCGATACTGACTAAATGTGGAAAAAACAGAAGTGCGAAATGTCGATTTTTCCATTAAATCACAAATGCGATGATTTGTTTATTTATTATCGCGAGATGACACGAGAAGTCTGATATTATGACAGTTAACTTCAATCTGAGCTTTTATGAACATCTACACGATCAGTCAGTTCCACGTGTAAACATGGTGATGAATGTAAATATGGTGTTGATTTACAGATATATTCATTATTATTCTATATTAACCCTCTATCTCGTACGAAGTTAAAAAATGATGCGGTTTCCTGGTGTGTCCAGACATTCCGCGACATGTTTCTTTTAAAACTCTTGTTCTTCGCTTGTTGTAACATACGTCAACATCTGTTTTTTTAAGTCACTCGACTAACTGCAGAAAAAGGTCTTTCCTTTGCAGTTTTGCATTATTTAACAATTGTGCTATGCCCCAAAAAAAACCACCTGTTGCCAGTGTGAAAACTTTTAATTGAAAAACCGAGAGTTTTGGCAAAACTGTCATTTTTCCATTAGGTAAATTTTTATGCGCAAGTTATATTCGCGCAATTTGAGGGTCAACGGAAAAGTGTTTATTGACTCATGAATCGTGTCACTTTATGTTGATCCTACATAATAACACGTGGTTCTAGGTACAACAAGCCCCGCCCCTCGCACGTATTGTAGTTTATTTTGGCATCGATCCAGCTGATGTCATCATGTCTATGCGTGTGATGATGTCATATCAGTCACCTCTATATATGTGTCAAGTTTGAAGTAAACTGAAACAAATCGGATGTTTTTATAGACATTTGGCTCATTATAAGGAAATGGGGAAAAAAGATTTTAAAAATTCACACAAAATTTTAACTTTGACCTAGTTTTCCTGAAATGTAATGACATCTATTCTGGGTCACTGGCAATCTACAAACCCAATTTGGTCTGAATTCAACCAATAGTTTTGCTCCTAGAGTGTAAACAAACAAACAAACCATACAGAACCATACAGGGGGCAAACAGAATTTAACAACATGGACTTGTGCTACATCCAGTTCTGTGTAGTTAAACCAGGGGTGTCGAACTATTTTCTGCACACATTGTCCGACAGCAGAGACACATGTACTAGTGATCATGTGGAACAGGAAAACGCTGAATAATCAATTAATCCGGTGATAGCTCTGATGTGTTGTCTCCTGAAACTGGATTATATATGTGTGAAATGACCTTTTCTTTAACTTTATCACAATTCAAGTTATATCCAGTTATACAGAAACCAAATAAATCACTGAATGTCAAAGTAACAAACCAATTAACGCAGAAATGAGCTTTAAACAGACCATAAAACAAATCAGGTGGAAGTGATTCTAATCCTTTAGGAGATTATTTTCCCCAATTCCAGTTCTGAAGCCGGACATTAACCATCGTCCACTAACGGCGCCAACTTTTACCCATAATGATAGTTTGTAAAATGTCCTTTTGGCATCTAATGCATTGCATCAGTGTAGAGTTCACTTTAGAATTCAGATAAAAAATGGCTGATTAAAACCATTACGGTGTGATCTTCTGTCCACATCAGCAGTGCTTGGTTGTGTAAGTGTTGAGATTTAACCCATTAAGACCCAGTCATACTTTGGTGTCAGTTCCCAAATGGATTTTTCTCTCTATTTAACCTTTCTTTAGTGATTTATCACCATTTATTACTATATTATCCTCTGTATTTATTTATTTTTTTTGTAAATCAGGTATTTTCCCGTATTGAATTCACTGATCATGTAGATGTTCATAAAAGCTCAGATTAAAGTTGTGGATTATTTTACAACATACAGAGACAACTGAAGAAAAGGTATCAGTAACTGAATGGAAAAACAAGTGTCTCCATCCACTGTCATTAGTCGCTTTTCCATTGACTCTCAAATTGTGCAAATATAACTTGGGCATAGAAATGTACCAAATGGAAAAAGGACAATTTTGCCAAAACTATTATTTTTTGATTAAAAGTTTTTGTGCTGGTAAGAGGTAGTTTTTCAGGCGTAGTGCAATTGGTATATCACATAAAACTGTCACGGAAAGACCTTTTACCACAAGTAGTCACATGAATTAAAAAAAAAAAAAAAAAAAAAAAAGGATGTTGACGGATGTTACAACAAAAGAAGACGAAGAGTCGGTATGTGTGGACACATCATTTTTTAATTTAGTAGGAGATAGAGGGTAATATATAATAATAATGAAAATATCTGTAAATCAACACCAGATTTATGTTCGTTGCCATGTTTATGGAATGACTTCATGTGTCATCGCATTTGTGGTTTAATGGAAAAACCAACATAACACACGTCTGTTTTTTCAACATTATGTAAATATTGGTAAAGTTTTGCGCAGATGTCCAATGGAAAAGCAACTAATTTTGCCAAAACTCTCGTTTTTCAGTTAAAAGTTTTTGTGCTGGTAAGAGGTGGTTTTTCAGGCGTAGCGCAAATGGTATATACGCAAAACTGAAATGGAAAGACCTTTTACCACAACTAGAGTCACGTGAATAAAAAAAACTGATGTTGACGGACGTTACAACAAGAGAAGACGAAGAGTTTTAAAAGAAACATGGACACACCAGGAAACCAATCATTTTTTAATTTAGTAGGAGACAGAGGGGTAATATAGAATAATAATGAATTTATCTGTAAATCGACACCAGATTTATGTTCGTCACCATGTTTGTGGAATGACTTCTCATGTCATCTCGCGATGATAAATAAACAAATCATCGCATTTGTGATTTAATGGAAAAACTGACATAACACACTTAAAGGTAAAAAGGTAAATAAAACACCATTAAAATGCTACTAGCTCGCAGCAACTGACACAAAACAGTAAGAAAATGCATCAAATCCGGATTCAACTGGAGCAAAATAGGGAAAGTAAGACTACCCTCCATCTGCAATAGCCTTATTACTAATAAATATACATCCTGCCTGAAGTGAAAATAGACGCATATGGTAGGTGATTATATTTTGAGAGCATCACCTCGTTGTGACCTGATGCCTGACGCTGGAACCTGCTGTTATTAATGTGAAAAACAATGAATTAAAGGAGCGTCTAACGTCATGTTTTGATAGGGTTAGTGGATCAGCAGGTATTCAACAGTTTAGATCAGTAGGTGGGTTTGGTCGACGGTGGATTTTTGGGTCTTTATGCTGCAGTAACTAAACATCCTGCAGACACACCTGGTTGTAGCGCGTGACGGTGCAGCCGTACAGGCCCAGGTTCAGAGTGTGTGTGTGGGAGCGTGTGCGTTTGGTCCAGTCGTCCTCTGTTTCACAGGAGGCTGACTGGGAAGCAGGTGACGGAGCACGTTTCATCATCCAACAGCTGCGGACGCCCAACACACACCAACGCGTGAAACCAGGTATCTGAGGCCGGGGTCAGATTAGATCAAGCTGTCGTCGCCAGAACCACCAGGAGTCGCCGTGTGACTCTGGGCGTTTGTGCGTGTGCGCGGCCGGATATGTGTTGAAAGCGCTGTGTCGCGTTTAGCCTCCGGGCCCGGTCGGTGTCGGTCAGGGTTATCCCACGCTGCGACACAGACAGCTGGAAAGAAGCGGTCGACTGGACAAGCCGGCCACCACCTGGACACACACACGCACACGCACACACACACACACACACACACACACACACACACACACACACACACACACACACACACACACACACACACACACTGGGTAAGAACAGTAGAAGGAATCAGCGTCGACAAAAAGAGTCACTGGGAGTCTTGGCAGATCCAGACAAGGCTATTGTTTCAGCTGAAATTTAAATAACACGTGGTAGGAGGTGGAAATCTGGAGTTCCAGCTTTGAGCGAAATGAGATCATTACAGTTTGCTCTGTTGAACCGGAGTGGGTGGAGAACTGGCATCCGAAAGCAGCCCGGTACGATCAGAAACTCAGAAGTAAAAACTTACATTTACAGTTAAGGCAGCACACTGTTGTTGTTTACGGTATTACTGATACGCTGCCATTGTACTGAACATCAAATTAATGATAATGATAAACTTTATTTCAAACATACGTAGGAAGAAGTGGTGCCAGTGTAACGGATGGAACCTGCGCTGTGTGGTCAACGGCGCAGGCCAACTCCAAGATGAATGTGTTTTCACTCTGACAACAGACAAAGAAGTGAAACCACTCAACTGTCCAGCAAACCTGGCAACGCTGCCGCAAAAACATATAGAAACACACGCGTTGACGTACGCATAAGCAGGCTTCACAAGCTGTTTACTGGACAGATACAGAAACACAACAGTCTGTTAGAAGGTCTGTTAGAGTCCAGGCACATTGAACTGAAATCAGAATAAACAAGCAAATACAATCATCCACTACCAAAATATTCAGCGTCAGAAACTCATGACCTGTCACGTGTACTGGGAAGAGCGGAACGCGGCGTCATTCCCACAGCTGTAGTACTTTCTTAAAGGGGCAGAACACCGTTTCATCACACAACTCGATGGCAAGTGGAAGAACCAATCCTGTTACACCAGGCACAACAAGCCCCGCCCCTCGCACGTATTGTAGCTTATTTTGGCATCGATCCAGATGATGTCATCGTGTCTGTGATGATGTCAGCAGATCAACTGCCTCTTTGTCTGTGCCAAGTTTGAAGTAAACTGAAACAAAATTGATGTTTTTTTAGACATTTGGCCCATTATAAGTAAATGGAGAAAAAAAAAGATGAAAAAATTCATTAAAATTTGAACTTTGACCTACTGTTCCAAAATCTAATCGATCTAGTCTGGGTCACTGGTAATCTGTAAACCAAATTTGGTCTGAATTCAACCAATAATTTTGCTGCTGAAGTGTAAACAAACAAACAAACCGAACCAAAGGGGGGGTATAAAATATAGAGGTGAAGAAAAGGCAAAAAGAAAATGCAAATTTAAACAGAACCCTCCGAAATACTGACGACAATAGATTAGCCCAAAAAAGCTTAAATTGCACTTATTTTTCAGAAGACATTTCAGGTTGCTGTTGATCATTAAAGTCGGGGTGAGAAGGGAGGCGGATAAAGGGATTACCCATCAGGCCTAGCGCCCAAAGTACGAGCCGCAGCATTTCCAGATGAGCATCCGTTAGCCCTGGACTCTGCTAGCACTGAGGCTAACGCGTCGCCCGGCGTGGACAAACACGTTCAGTGCAGATATATGCGATTAATGTAGATTAAACATGAATGATATTCGATCGTGATTAATTGAAATTAATCCACAGCAACCCTGTGATTCATCTGATTAAAACTTTGAATCATTCGACAGCCCTGTGATCATCCTCCGTCTGTTTTTTGTTTGTTTGTTTTGATGATGTCTACGTCATCATTATGTTGATTTTTTAAAATTCTTAGCGAACATGTGATGTATCAGTGTTGGCTGTGGTACGTCTTGTTTCTGCCCCCTGCCTATTGCCTATTGCAGATGAAACAATGTTATTTTTACTAATTCTGACATATTTACGTGGGTGTAGTTTTTATACAGCAATGCTCATAAATATGCAGGGTCCCTCTTATAAAAGCACTAAAATAAATAAATAAAATACATCACTTACGTTTGATTGTCACTGAGCAGACACGAGAGACTGACGATCTGGACAGAATTCTCCGTCCGTTGTGTTTGGATGTAAACGGCCTCACATCACTGTCTGTTTTACTGGATGTGTGATCGTAATTTACAGAACTAAAGGGGACACTTGCACATCACACCGGCGCTTCCACTCACCCCGTCTCTGGAAACGGTCACCAAATGTGACTAAACGGTCACAGTCTGGAGCCCTGAAATTACAGTCATTTCAATTTCACTCTTTACTGGTTATATGTAGAGCCAACCGTCGGCGGCTTTGCACAAAGTACTGTGTCCTCACACAAAGGTGAAAAGTGACTGTGAAATTCAGCGTATGCAAAACCACAGGATTTCCATTTGTAGTTGAATGTGCAGATATTACAGATATTATTATGCATATAGTGTCTTGGAGACGTACGCAGCCTGTGCAAGAAAAGACCGACAAATGAGGCTTGAAGAGTCAGATTTAGTGCATGTGTTTCAGATGCTGTATATGAAAAAAAAACAAAAAAACAAACCAGATACTTATTAACCCATAAAGTGCTGCTTTTGTGGCAGTTCTCAAATGCATTTCTCTGTCAATTTAACCCTTTTTTTTATGTGATTTATCATCATTTATTCTAATATTCTTTATTTTGCATTTTTTCAGTGAAAGTCAGGTATTTTCTGATATTTAATTCACTGATCATGTAGACTTTCGTAAAAGTTCAGTGTAAATTCAAAGGTTATCATATTAGAAACAGCAAAAACTGAAGAAAAAGTGACTTTTTCAGCAAAAATATATCATTAACTGAACCTAAACTGGTGAACTTTACTGGTGAATCAATGTTGTAGAAGATGACGGTGTTTCCACGGTAACTACGGAGCCTCTGAACGTCCAAATGGGTCATATCTGATGACCACGAGCAGATGAAGAACTGTATTTTACTGTATTTCATTTTATTTTATTTTACATGTATTAATAGGATTAGTGGATCAACAGGTATTAAACAGTCTAGATCACAAGAAGGATTTCTTAACTTTTATGCAATAATACATTTTTTGGGGGTTGTTTTTCACTTATTTTTCAAGTATTTTGTTCATTTAATTCCAATTTTACAAGATTTGTACATTTTACCCAATAAATAATTGAGATAAAACTGTATTTTACAGCAGTTATTTCCATGTATTGATAGGATTAGTGGATCAGCAGGTATTAAACAGTTTAGATCAGTAGATGGTTTAGGTTTTTGAGGGTTAACAGAGTAAATACAGGAAATGAAATGATCATTTTGTTTCCATTTTTCAAGTATTTTGCTTATTTTTTCCGCAATTTGGATGGATTTCTTAACTTTTATGTGATAATTCAAGTTTTTTTGGGTAATTTTCCACCTGTTTTTCAAGTATTTTTCTTATTTTTTTCCGCAATTTAGATGGATTTCTTAACTTTTATGCGATAATGCAAGCTTTTGGGGGTAATTTTCCACTTATTTTTCAAGTATTTTGCAAATTTTTTATTCTGATTTTACAAGATGTGTACATTTTACCCTGTGAATAAATGAGATAAAATATTATTCCACACCAGTTCTTGACATGTATTGATCAGATTAGCGGATCAGCAGGTATTGAACAGTTTAGATCTGTAGATATTTTGGTCGACGGTGTTTGTTTGGGTTTTTATGGGTTAACGTAGATCAGTTAAAATAGAAAAATGACGCACACACACCAGCACCTGTGACGTAAACGCTGCTTCAAAAGCCTTCCTTCCTTTTGCCATCCAAAGAAAACACACACACACACACAAAAAGCAAAAAAAACCCCAGAGAAACGGTCGAGGCTGGTCATAATATGGCCTTTCAGCGGCCTCAGCCTCGCACAGATGACCTGGAAACAGGATCTGAAGACGAACCTCAGCACAAAGGAACAACCGTCGGCACAGACAGAGGAAGTGTGAGACAGTAGCCATCAAGAGAAGAGCGAGCTGAATGAGATCACATTATCACATCAGGCTGAGAGTGGATTAGAGGCAGCGATGGTAGCTGTGGGCCTGAGCTGCCGGTGACTCATCTGACCTGATTCTGAGCAGCAGCGGCAGCACAACCACCATTAAAAACACACGTCTATCACTTATGCACCACCATATGTGGGATGGTCGCCTCCGCCGCCTGTGTTAACACTCATTAACATCCACAGCTCTGCTGGTTTGGTCGGCGGTATTCCTTCCATTCCGACTCGTACAGACAACGGCGCCGTCAGCGCACCAGTGCGTTTATTAACCCGAGCACACGCACGATTTACACCAGAGGATGGTTTGGGTTTTTGGTCAGAAAAGCAGTCTGTGTTAGACTTCAATCCACATTTATATTAATACTTATACAAATAACAGATTTCTGTTTCTCTTTACATTTTGTTCCACAGGTGTATACTTTCTTTTCTCTGTCTTTGCTGCATTTTGTTTTTGTATTTGCTGCTGTCAGCCGTGTTCCCCATGGGGTCAGGAAAGTCTTATCTTATCTTATCTTATCTTATCTTATCTTATCTTATCTTATCTTATCTTATCTTATCTTATCTTATC
>JAPQRP010049584.1:0-12637 GCA_037367295.1 Apogon hyalosoma | reverse complement strand
GAGTGTCTGTGGATCAGGCTACACTCTGGATAAATGTGGAGTGTCTGTGGATCAGGCTACACTCTGGATAAATGTGGGGTGTCTGTGGATCAGGCTACGCTCTGGATATATTTGGAGTGTCTGAGGATCAGGCTACGCTCTGGATCAATGTGGAGTGTCTGTGGATCAGGCTACACTCTGGATAAATGTGGAGTGTCTGTGGATCAGGCTACACTCTGGATAAATGTGGCGTGTCTGTGGATCAGGCTACGCTCTGGATAAATGTGGAGTATCTGTGGATCAGGCTACACTCTGGATATAGGACTCCAAACAGCTGAGCCTTCATTGTGTCATATAGTGTTGTGGTCTTTATTCAAAAGCCGATGCATCTGGATACCTCTAGGTGGGCCTTGTCTGCTGCGTCATCGTCTGCTGCTCTTGTGATTACTGCCACCACATCCCACCAACACAGTTTATCTTGGGCAGTTAATGAAGTGAGAGCTCTGAAGAATGCTGGTGCATCTTGGGTGACTTTTGGCAAATTCAGCATCAAGCCATCAGTGTCCTTCAAGGCAAATGGCAGGTAGATGTTTGTATTATCTGCAGTCATTATGAAACGGTAGGCCTTTACTGCAGGTGCTTTTTCTGCAGCTGTGGGTCTGTCTTCATTGTCCTCATTGGGTAGCTCAGGTTCAGGGAATGGGCTCAAGTCTCCATTTATGAATGCCTTTTCGACCTGTTGCTTATCCACCATCCCAGAAAACTCTCTTGCTATGAATTACGGTGTTGGTGACATTGGTGATATTGTCGCTGGTACAAAGGGGTCGAGGCCAGTGGCACTTCTGTAGCTGAGTCCTCTTTGTCTGTGGAGCCCTTTGGATTGTTGCTTCTCCTTTTTCTGTGTTTCCTTGACACCTTCTTGTTCTTTCTCTCCCCTTGGTTCTTGTGGTTTACTTGTACCCTCGCCGTCGGAGGATTCCAAGCTGTCAACATGTCTTGATCTAGGCATAGAATAAGTTGGAATCCTTCGGCCATTTCCTTGTGGCGTTGCTTGGTCCATCATGGAAATTACACTGGTCAATGCCCTTACTTGTTCTTGCAGGTTCTTTATCTGCTGTTGGGTTGTATCATTTCTGTCTCAATCATCGTCAGAGACCTGCTGAGGATAGTGTATTGGACTGGCTCTTGGGATGTCGATGAACAGGGCCTTGACGGATCCATTGTTGTGTGTAGTGGAGGTGACTGAACTTGGATGGGGGTTGCCTTTTCTGCCTCTTTTAACCCCTGGCCACTTCTGTGTAGGGTCCCTCTGTGTCACATTGAGGATAAAACAGGCCTAGGTTGGCCATTGGTGGAAGAGATTTTCGCTTCAGGGATCTTGATTCAGTGACTTTGACCTCTGACCTTCCGTCTCTTCTTTTTTGTCCTCCTCCTCGTTGTCTGCTTCATCCTCCTCTGAGTAAAACTCTGCAGTCCCTATTACTGTGGATGGTCTATACTGGTGCCCTGAGCACAGAAAATCTGAGTGCTGTTCACTGAAAGGGATTGGAGGGCCTTTGCCGGATTTCTTGCCCATCCTCTTGGCATGACGTGTTGGTTCACCTTCTTTTGGTTTTACTACCAGCATGCTAGCGAGGTGGTTGCTTTTGTATGCTGCCATGATAGAGCATGCCAGTTGGTGTAGTTCTTCAGCAAAACTCTTCCATCTCTTCACTTTGTCGTAGTTTCAAAATATCGATAATTCTGCCTTTAATTGTCCACTTAGGGTTAGTGCGATAGTGCAGGACCTTACCTCGGTGGTATTCTTTTATTAAGTTCCATTGTTGCTCAGTCAGGGGCAATGCTCCTTTTCCAGAGTGAATCAGCTTCTTCTTCGTGTACTTCTTGAACAAGTTTTTCATTTTCTGAACTTGCTTTTTTTGCTGCTGTAAGATTGGGTTCACTCATGAAAATACCGACCTCAAGTACTTTCATGAAAGTGTCCATTTTGAGGAAGGAGGAAGCCATTTTGTTGACGGGTAGAGTGTTTGGTAATGACTGGAACTAGAAAATCATGATAAAGAAACAAAACAACAAAAAACGCAAATTGTGCACCCTCCTAATCTAGAGTACATACTTTTAATTGAGTGAAACCATGTTAATTAGTTAATTAGTTCAGTTAGCAGTAGGATTTTAGAGATTACGAGATTAATTTAAGAGAAATAGACAAAAGCAAAAACAGGATACCTGTATAATTTATGCCGATTAGAGCCTGTAACAGTTTAATACCAATTTGTACAATAGTCACCGTATTGAATTACTGAACTGTGAATGTGTCAGGTAACAAATTCTAATTTAGAAAATAGAGAAAGAAGGAACAAAGTGGAAACAAAAACAATAAAACAGCAAAATAACATAAAGGAGGAAAAAGAGACAATTAAAATAGAAATGATCAAAAATTAATGAATAAATGAAAATAAAAAGGATAAAATGTCAATGAACCACAATTAGACTTCAATTTGGAACTGAATCTGCGAATCAGATGAATAAATTTCACAAGTGGGGCCTAAAAATGCTTTAAAATGAATAAATCATTAAAAACTGAGATAACGCTAAATATTATAAGGACCAGAATGTAAAGACTCCAAAAGACAAAACAGTACTAAATCTAAGGAGATCAAACATGATCAGTAAGTAATTATTTCTGAATACTGGAACTGGAAAACACAAACAAACTCATCAATACTAAAGAACTCCAGAAGTACCTGAACCTCAATGATCAATACTTAAATAAAACAATCCACATAATCCCAATACAGATCAATAACTGAAATCCAAGAAGTAAAAACAGCATTCAGACAGTGTTCAAAACCAAATCGATCAAATCAGTAAAATTGGATTAATAGAATCAAAGATGTAAAGAAACCCTTTACATCTTACATCAACCCTTAATTGATAGTTACTTAACCAAAACCAATCAATCAGAAAAGATTAATTAAATCAGAAGTGCAAAAGGAAAAGTTTAATTGATGTTAGTCAATCAAAGCAATTAGTATCCACAAACAGAATTAATTGAAACGGAAATACAAAAGACAACACTTAATTGATAGTCAATGAATCAAAACAGGTAAGCAGACAAGATCAATTAAATCAGAAGTGCAAAGGGAAACACTTATTTGATCGTTAGTCAATCAAAACAATTAGAATCCACAAACAGAATTAATTGAAACGGAAATACAAAACTCAACACTTAATTGATAGTCAGTTAATCAAAACAGGTAAGCGGACAAGATCAATCAAATCAGAAATGCAAAGGGAACTACTTAATTGATAGTTGGTCAATCAAAACAATTAGAATCCACAAACAGAATTAATTGAAATGGAAAGACAACACTTAACAACACTAAAACAAAATCAACAACCAGAATTAATTGAAACAGGAATACAATTAGTCGATCAGTTAATCAAACCAGTCAAATCAATCAACAGGGATTACCTAAATCAGAAATTTAAGGACAATAATCAAATAATGATCAATTAAATCACACCAATCTGGTCAACAAATGGAATTAAGTTATTTGAGATGCAAAGCCAGTGATCAATCAATAGCCAATTAACAAATGTCAAGACAATACTTAAGCAATACCCAGTCTTATCAGAACCAATCAGATCAACAAATAGGATTCACTGAATCAAAGGGAAAAACTGGAAGTAGAGAAAATAGTGTCATAAAGCCAACAAAGAACAAGGAAAATCACCACACTGTACTGACTTAAAAATCCACTAGGTGGAGCCAAAGACTGTTCCATACAAGATGCCCTATTCAGTAGTGTTTTCTCTGTTCCAATCCAACCCCATGGGTTGTGTTTATAGAATTTTTAGGGACTTTTCATAAAATAATAAAGGCTGATAATAAATTTAATATGAATTTAATAGACCTTAGAAAGAATTTAAAATAAATCTAGAACCAAATATGAAAACAAAATGAACTCAATCCTTCACAAATGTTTAAACAAAAACAAACAAACAAAAACAAAAACAAAAAAACAAAAAAAAAAGTTCAAACAGATTATGATGTTCTATCTCCGTCGGCTTTACTGATTTTTAAGTTTTTACACTTTAGTGAC
This sequence comes from Apogon hyalosoma, assembly GCA_037367295.1. Classification (NCBI taxonomy): domain Eukaryota; kingdom Metazoa; phylum Chordata; class Actinopteri; order Kurtiformes; family Apogonidae; genus Apogon; species Apogon hyalosoma. Next base: position 8,552 of record JAPQRP010049584.1, on the reverse strand, counting down.
TCAAGAATACTTTTCAAAAATGTTTTATGATGGCGTCTACAACACTTCGCCTTACCCTTAGTTACTTCCAGAATACATAATGTTTAATCCTGTTTACTTCTTTTCTCGTAAATTCTCTTCTCTATAGTACTTTTTCTATCCTTATTCTTAATATACCTTATCTATTCTTGTTCTTTGTTTCTTGTTCCCTATTCTTACTCTTTATTCTCTGTTATTTCTATTATTTTCTCTGCACTTTATCTATTCTATTCTTTCCCTTATTTTCTTTTTTAATTCTCCTCTTGTGTTATTCTCACTTATTTTCGTACTTCATTACACGCAAAGACAACAAAACACATATTCCGTATGCAATTCCAGACGTAAGTTTGACAAACCTCAAAACAGTGGTACTTTCGCAATTCTGTCATTATGTCATTATTGTTTACTTTGTCGATCTACCCGCTCGGTCTCCACTGGTGTGGTCTGTGGACTGTCAGCTTCCTCCCACCTACGCTATTCGCTCTTCGCCGCTGTCCAGTTCTTCTTTCTTTCCAGGTTTTTCCAGTTCTCTTCAGGCGCTTTTCAGATCTTTCCTGTGTCTCGCCTAAATTCAACCCGTTTCCTGAGCGCTACGCGCTGTCAGGTGGACATTGAATTCAGCAAAACAAGGAATATCTTTAAGCCGGTCTTCAAGTCTTCAGTGAATTCTTATCACGCCGGGGTCACCAAAACTGTCGTCTTTTCGTTGGACAAAGACGAACTCAGTCGATTAGAATTCACTGAAGCGTTCTTTCTTTAGCAAACAGGCAAACAGTCGGACAGCATTTCACCGTTGGAATGCATACAGTTCCATACGTGTTATTTTGACAGTTCTTTTTATGGTACACAGAGATGTTTACGCAAACATAAATACGTGAAGTCTAAGGACAACTGACGCTTACTCATGAATGGCCTCCCTTACACGGTGATTCTGTACTGTGACATTTTGTTGTGTCATCTTTTGGTTTTGGTCAATGCATTACAGTATTAGACATTAACTCTAGCAAAAGTACTGATATTAAGTATTACATCCACAGCAGTAAACTTTCAGCTGGACTTAAAAAAGTATGAAAAAATTAAAAAGAAGTGGTTTTTGACTGTTTTGGTCAGTTCATGATGGTCTCCATAAGAAATACACATTTTAGGTTCAACTTGAACAAAACAGCTTTCTCTTCACATGAAACATTCAAAAATTACCTTTTAACTCTTTTCTCTTGAATAGTGTTAGAAAATGAGTTTATTCTGGACACAAGTGGATGATATAGTGAATAATAATTTAACATGATTTTAGACAGTAAACTTTCAGCTCTTTTCCAAGAAGTATGAAAAAATTAAAAAGAAGTGGTTTTTGATGTTTTTGTCAGGCCTTAATGAGTTCATGAGGTTCTGCTTAAAAACAGACATCCTAGGCTCAAAATGACCAAAACAGGTTTCTCTTTGCATGAAACGCTCAAAAATGACATTTTCCCCTTTTCTCTTGAGTAGTGTTGGAAAAGGAGATTATTGTGGTGAAAAGTGGATGATATAGTGAATATCAATTTAACATGATATTAGACAGTAAACTTACAGCTCTACCCAAAAAAGTATGAAAAACTTAAAAAGAAGTGGTTTTTGACTGTTTTGTCTGGCTCTGGTCAGTTCATGATGGTCTTCATAAGAAATACACATTTTAGGTTCAACTTGAACAAAAAAGTTTCATCTTCGTGTGAAATGCTCAAAAATGACCTTTTAACTTTTTTTTCTCTTGAATAGTGTTGGAAAAGGAGTTTATTCTCCACACAAATGGATGATATAGTGAATATCTATTTAACATGATATTAGACAGTAAACTTACAGCTGGACTCAAAAAAAGTATGAAAAAATTAAAAAGAAGTGGTTTTTGACTGTTTTGTCAGGCTCTGATCAGTTCATGATGGTCTCCATAAGAAATACAGATATTATGTTCAAGTTGAACAAAACAGCTTTATCTTCGAGTGAAATGCTCAAAAAGACCTTTTTACCTGTTTCTCTTTAATAGTGTTCGAAAAGGAGTTTATTGTGGCCACAAGTGGATGATATAGTGAATATCACTTTAACATGATAATTGTTAGTAAACTCACTGCTCTACTCAAAAAAGTAGGAAAAAATTAAAAAGAAGTGGTTTTTCACTATTTTGTCAGGTTCTGATCAGTTCATGAAGTTCTGCATAAAAACAGACATCCTAGGCTCAAAGTGACCAAAACAGGTTTCTCTTCACATGCTCAAAAATGACGTTCTCTATCGTATGAGAATATCTCTCCACTACATATAGAATATATATTATGGGATATACTGACATTCCTGCAGCTGATGAAAACTTCTTTAAGACACAACACACACCTACTGTGGCTTCCCCCTGCGCCCTATAAATAGACCCAGCTACACAGGGATCAGCTGATTTTCTGATTTTCACTGCAGATCAGCTGTGACGTGAGCAAAGAAAGAAAAGAGGGAGATGAACGGGGGTTTTTCGTGTGACCCACATACCTTCTGGTAGAGAGCTGGTCTGTCTTAGACTCCTCTCAGGGTGAAAAGTCACCTTTTGCTCCCTTACATTTTTTCAAGAGAGGAGTTGAGCTGAGGGTACTGAGCTTACAGCTGGTCTGAGGAAGCGACGAGGTCACGGGTGCAGCCAGCGTCCTCTCTCACATTCTTCCTTTTCCTTTAAGTGTGGGGAAGGTGTCCATTAGGAGGATTGTGCCATTAGGTACAGCTGGCTGGAGATGCGGCAAGTCGTGGGCACGGCTGGCGTTGTCTTCCTGGGTGGCTTTCTTGCCAAAAATAACCAAACACACGCTTCCTATATTGTGTTGTGTCGGGAGTGGCACAACAGCTACTTACTCTCTCCCCATCCCCATTCTCGGAGTCGATTCTGGTAAAAAAAACAAAAAAAAACAAAAAAAAAACCAGAAGCTAATGAACTTAGCAAACAGGAAGCCATAAACTTTTCTGGGCTGCGTTCGGTGATGTCACCATAGTATCAAGCCAGGAGAGTCCATTGTGCCTGGGCTGTGGGGGGAAGATCCCCATAGATGATTCCCATGACGTGTGTTTATTGCTTGGGGGGGGTGGGGCATGCATGGGCAGCACGGGAGGATCCTACTGTGTGTATGAGTTGCTTTTGCATGTCAGCAAGGCAAAGGGAAACATGCTGCTGTTTGTTTCAGAAACAAGGCACAACATGGGATTCCCCTACCACAGACCTACAGGCTACCAAGCGGTTCAAGCCTACAACTGTAGAAACTGGGCAGGCTGACATGGGTTCCGCTCCAGGCCCCCTTACTGTGTCTGGGTCTGCCTCAGCAGAGGTGGTGCATTTTCCCTCAGGGCCCTCATACAAGGAACACCCCACATCCCCATTGATAGATGTGGAGGGGGATGACAGGGCTATTTCTCTGTTTCCTTCGGAAGAGGAGAACATGTTCACTACGGACCAGCAAGAGGAGGGGGAGCTCGATGAGAAGTGGCCACCCCTCCTGCAAGGTCTCATGAGTAGGGCAGCAGAGGCTCTGGGTGTGGACATGCCACCTGTACAAGGGCTCGGCCCATCACAATTTGATGATGACAAAGGGGGGTCTCAACCTTTGATGTGCTCCTTGGTGCCCCTCCTCTCAGACTTTGAGGAAGTGGTCAGGAAGCAATTTAAAACCCCACAGGCAACGGGTCACTGGTCCGGGCTCTGTCGGGCCATGACGGCAGTTCACACTCCAGAAAGGATTGGATGTGGGCTGTCACCCCCTGTGGATGCGGCATTGGCAGCTCTGGTGGCTCGCTCACAGTCTGTTCTGGGGAAAGGGAAGAGCCGGAGCAAGAACTGCAATGTAATGGATGGGTTGCTGGAAAAGATGCATGGGGCTATGGCAGTCCAGACAAAACTGGCCAACATGGGGGCCATATTGTCCCTGTCTCAGCGACACTTAGTCCAGTGGTTTTCAGAGGAGTGTGGGGGGCAGCTCATAGAAGAACTGCAGCAAGTGTCCTCACTTCTCCCCAAGCTCATGAGAGAGCAAGGAGAGGCAGCTGACAAGGCCTTGTGGAGGCTCTGGCAAGTGCGCCGTCATCTGTGGCTGTCGCAGTCCCAGTTGCAGCCAGATGACAGGGCATGTCTGCTCAGGCTGCCTGTGGAGCCGACAGCTATGTTTGGGCCAGATGCGACGGTAATGATCCAGCAGGCACAGGAGGCTCGTCATGCGGCTCATGCCCTGAGGCAGCCCACGGGCTGGCAGGAGGTGCGTCGGCCACAGCAGGTGCACCAACAGCAGCATCATGCCAGTCAGGCCCAGCTGGATCTGAGGGTCTGGCTGGAGGCGGGGCGGCATAGCAGGGGAGGACAAAGAGGATGTGGGGGCAAAGCACTCCAGGGCCCAAAGTCCCAGTCCTGACGCCGTTTTTTCCCCTGTCGGCCCAAACCCTCAGGGGCCTCATGGTATGGGAGTCCCTGGGGGGCAGATCCCTGGGTTGTTTCAAAAATGACTCAGGGGTATCGTCTTCAGTTTCTGAGCACCCCTCCTGTGACTTTGATACCCGCCTTTACCATCGTGGCAGATCACAGACGCAGCGAAATCTTGCATTCAGAGGTGTCCAGTCTCCTGGCCAAGAGGGCAATCAGGGAAGTGGTGCATGAAGACAGGTGGGCGGGGTTCTATTCACATTATTTTCTGGTCCCGAAATGTGATGGGACACTCCAGCCCATTTTGGACCTCAGGGGCCTGGACAAGTTTCTTTGGCCCCTGAGGTGCAAGATGTTGTCCCATACCACAGATGAAGCAAGCAGTCCTTGTGGGAGACTGGTCCGCAACAGTCGACCTCAAGGAGGCATATTTCCAAATTCCAATTTGGGAGGGCCACAGAAGATTCCTCAGGTTTGCTTTCGACAGCAAGGTCTTCGAATTCTGTCCTCCCCTTTGGGATATTGTTAGCTCCCTGCACTTTTACCAGGTGCATGGATACGACCTTGGGGCCTCTCCAGCGGCAGGGTCTCAGAATAATGAATTACCTGGACGATTAGCTCATATGCACTCAGACAGAGGAGCAGTGTCATCGCCATGTCCAGATGCTGTTGATGCACATCCAATATCTGGGTCTGTGCATCACTGAAAAGAAATGCAGCCTGCAACCAGCTCAGGCAACCCAGTTCCTCAGTATGTGGCTGGATACCAGGACGGGGTTGGTGACAATGACTTAGGCCAGGCAGGATTCCCTCAGGGAATGTCTGGAGCAGTTTCACCTGGGGGCCAGGGTCACATGGAAGCTGTGTCTTTGCCTGTTAGGCCTCATGGTCACCACTGTACAGGTGGTGCCACTAGCTCTCCTGCACATGCGGCCAGTAAAGAGGTACCTGTATGGCTTGGGGCTCTGCCCTCAGAGGCATCAGTGGGCATTGGTGCTTCTTACCTGGAGGTTATGCATAGCTCTCAAGTGGTGGAAGGTCCTGGAGAACTTGACAAGAGGCAGCAGGCTGGGCCCTGTGCTGCGCCGCCAGGTGATCTCTGTGGATGCATCCCTCGAAGGGTGGGGTACCATCTACAAGGGCAGAGGGACCAGTGGACGTTGGGGAGCTCTGTGGCAGGGCTGCCATATTAATGCCTTGGAGCTGAGGGCAATCCACCTGGCCCTGGTGCATTTCCTCCCAGTGCTGCAGGGCTGCCATGTACTTGTAAGAACCAACAGCACCATGGCAGTTGCATATGTAAACAGGCAGGGAGGCATGGGCTCTCTGTGCCTGAGAAGGATAGCGCACAGACTATGGACGTGGGCGTACAAGCAGTTCTGGTCACTCAGGGCAATGCATGTGCCTGGTGTGGTGAACGTGGCAGCGAGCCTCCTTTCCAGAAGGGGACCACATCCGGGGAACTGGAGGCTCCATCCAACAGTGGTGGAGGAGATCTGGTGCCGCTTCAGAAGAGCGGTGGCTGACCTGTTTGCCTCGAGTGAGAACGCTCACTGCCCACTGTATTACTCCATCGAGAGAGATTCACCTCCCCTGGGCTGCGATGCCATGGCACACCAGCGGCCTCAGGGGCTGCTCTATGCTTTTCCCCCATTCAGTCTTCTGCCCAACCTGCTGCAGAGGATCAGTCAGGAGGAAGTCCATGTGATTCTGGTGGCACCGGATTGGCCACGCATGACATGGTTCTCATGGGTGACAACACTGTTGCAGGGGACACCATGGAAGCTACCAGCTTGCCAGAACTTGCTGAGCCAGGTGCAGGGGACCCTGTTCCACCCTTTTCTGTAGGGGCTGAATCTTTGGGCCTGGCCACTGAAAGGGCCAGCTTATTAGACATAGGGCTATCAGGTTCAGTGGTTCATACCTGCAGAATGCTCGAGCCCCATTGACGAGAGTGGCATTCTCTTATCGGTGGGAGCTGTTTGTGTCATGGTGCAATTCCAACCAGTTTGACGCAATGTCATGCTCGGCTCTAGAGGTACTCAGATACCTGCAAGAGCTCCTTGAGTCAGGTAAATCTAGCTCCACCCTGAGAAGTGTAGTAGCAGCCACAAAAGCCTCTCATGCTGGTAAGGCTAAGCTAACTGCACAGGATGCTAGCCTCATAGCACAGTTCCTCAAAGGGGCACAGAGGCTGGTGCCACGCCATAGGCTGACCATTCTGACTTGGGACCTGGACAGGGTCCTGTCAGCTTTGGGACAGGTGCCCTTTGAGCCCCTGGGAGCTGTGAGCCTTCAGTGGCTGTCACTCAAGCTTCCTTTCCTCCTGGCAATCACATCTGCTAAGAGGGTAAGGGAAATGCATGCTCTCTCTGTGCAGGAGAGTTGCTGCCACTTCCTTCCAGAGGATACGGGGGTTATCCTCCGTCCAAACCCAGCATTCTTACCTAAGGTGCTCACTGATTTTCACATAAATCAATCAGCGGAGCTGCGGGCCCTTAGGCCCTCCCAGGGTGCAGGCATGGGCTCACAATGGTCAGTGCTGTGCCCGGTTAGAGCACTTAAGACTTATGTTCAGTGCACAGCTGCATTCAGGAAGACTGATTGGCTGTTTGTCTGTTTCCAGCTTCAACGTCGAGGAATGCCGGTGTCTAAGGCTAGGCTTTCTCACTGGGTGGTGGAGGCTATCCACCGAGCGTACAGTGAGATGGGTGAACTGGTGCCGGAGGGAGTAAAAGCACATTCTACACGAGGCGTATCTATTTCCTGGGCCTTATGGTGCTAGGCTGCCCTCTCAGAAGTGTGCGCAGCTGCCACATGGGCCGTGCCAAATACCTTTACCAGATTTTATAGTTTGAATGTGGCCACCACATGCTGGGGGCCATGTCAATATGAACAAGGGTTCACTGTGCCCCTTGGCCAGTTGGCCTCTGGCCTGGCCAGGGTGGTGTCAAAATTCTAGTCAGTGGCCAAGCAGAGTGCGGGCCATCTGAGAGACCTCTTTCTTGCACCCAGCCCTTGTGCCGGGCGGGGCTGGGTAGGCAGGGATCACGTACAGCTGGTGGTAGCAGATAGCATCTTGAGGTGTCACCACCTTACATGCGTACATTTGTATATAGTTCTACTGTACACACTGTAAATCTTGTACACTCGGGGTGGGGACGTCTCATTTGAAACTACCTCATAGGGTTGCTATTGGAGCAGCATCTGCTCTGTTTCCTTGGGACCCTCACAGTGTGTCTTACAGAGCCCATAACATATATTCTATATGTAGTGGAGAGATATTCTCATACGATAGAGAATGTGGGGTTACAGTGTAACCCTGGTTCTCTGAGAATAGAGAATATCTTTCCACATCGAGGCCGCTCAGGACCCGTTCAAATCAGAGTGAATCAGCTGATCCCTGCGCAGCTGGGTCTATTTATAGGGTGCAGGGGAAGCCACGGTAGGCATAGCGTGTCTTAAAGAAGTTTTCATGTCAGCTGTGGGAATGTCAATAAATCCCATAACATAAATTCTATGTGTAGTGGAGAGTTATTCTCTATTCTCAGAGTACCAGGGTTAACCTGTAACCCCACATTTTAACCTGTTTCTCTTGAATAGTGTTGAAAAAGGACTTTATTGTGGTGACAAGTAGATGACATAATGAACATCAGTTTTACATGATATTGGACAATAAACTTACAGCTCTTCTCAAAAAAGTATAAAAAAATTAAAAAGAAGTGGTTTTTGACTGTTTTGTAAGGCTCTGATAAGTTCATGATGGTCTCCTTAAGAAATTCACATTTTAGATTCAACTTGAACAAAAAAGCTTTATCACTGCGTGAAATGCTCAAAAATGAACTTTTTACCTGTTTCTCTTGAATAGTGTTGGAAAAGGAGTTTATTGTGGCCCCAAGTGGATGATATAGTGAATATCACTTTAACATGATATTAGGCACTAAACTTACAGCTGGACTCCAAAAAGTATGAAAAAATTAAAAAGAAGTTGTTTTTGATTGTTTTGTCAGGCTCTGATCAGTTCATGAAGTTCTGCATAAAAACAGACATACTCGTACTCGTACTCGTCTTCATCCGCTTATCCGGGTCGCGGGGGCAGCAGCCTCAGCAGTGAAGCCCAGACTTC
>JAPQRP010049583.1:0-12755 GCA_037367295.1 Apogon hyalosoma | reverse complement strand
AAAAGGTCATTTTTAAGCTTTTCACACGAAGAGAAAGCTTTTTTGGTCACACTGATCCTAGAATGTCTTTTTTCATGCAGAATATCATGAACTGATCAAAGTCTTACAAAAAAGTAAAAAAAACACTTCTTTTACATTTTTTTTCTTCCTATTTTGAGTAGAGGTGTGAGTTTACTGCCTAGTATCATGTTAAAATGTATATTCAATGTATCTCATCCACTTTTGGGCAAAAATTTTTTTATTGTCCTACAATATTAGAGAGAAATAGATTAAAAAGAAATTTTGGAGCTTTTCTCGCGAAAAGAAAGAAGTTTTTCTGATCCTAGATTGTATTTTTTTCATGCAGAATATCATGAGCTGATCAAAGCCTGAAAGAACAATTACAAACCACTTGGCTTACATTTTTTTCTTTTTTTTTGGAGTAGAAGGGGTGAGTTTACTGGCTAGTTACATGTTAAATGTTTATTCACTTTATCTCATCATCTTTTGGGTAGAAAAATCTGATTTTCTTACAGCATTCAAGAGAAATACATTAAAAGGTAATTCTTGAGCTATTAACTTGAAAAGAATGCTGTTTTGGTCACACTGAGACTAGAATGTCTTTTTTTCATGCAGAATTTCATGAACTGATCAAAGTCTTACAAAGAAATAAAAAGCATATGTTTTACTTTTTTTTCTTCTTTTTTTTAGGAGAGGTGTAAGTTTACTGCCTTAGTATGATGATAAATATATGTTCACTATATATCATCATCATCTGAGCAGAAAAATCTGATTTTCATACAATATTCAAGAAAAGCAGATTAAAAGGTAATTTTTCAGCTTCTGGCATGAAAAGAAAGCTGTTTTGGTCACACTGATGTTATAATGTCTTTTTTCAAACAGAATATCATGAACTGATCAAAGCTTAACAAAACAAGTAAAAACCACTTCTTTGTATTTTTTCATACTTTTTTAGAGTACAGCTGTTAGTTTACTGAGAAGTATCAGGTTAAATGAATATTCACTGTATCTCATTCACGTTTGGGCAAAAAAACTCTGATTTACCTACAATATTAAAGAGAAGCAGATTAAAAGGTAACTTTTGAGCTACTCACGTGAAAAGAAAGCTGTGTTTGCCACACTGATCCTAGAATGTCTTTTTTCTTGCAGATATTCATGATCTGATGAAAGCCTGAGAGAACAATTTAAAACTACTTACTGGTAATTGACATCTTATCTTACTTTTTGGATTAGAGTTTTGAATTTACTGCATCAATGTATCTCGTCCACTTTTGGGCAGATAAATTTGATTTTCCTACAGTATTCAAGAGAAACAGGTTGAAAGGTCATTTTTCAGCTTTTCACACGAAAAGAAATGCTGTTTTGGTCACACTGATACTAGAATGTATTTTTTCATGCAGAATTTCGTGAACTGCTATAGGCCTGACAAAACAAGTAAAAACCACTTGTTTTACTTTTTTTTTCTTCCTTTGTAGATTAGAGCTGTGATTTTACTTCCTGGTATCATGTTAAATACAAATGCACTGTATCTCATCCAGTTTTTGGCAGAAAAATCTAGTTTTCCTACAGTATTAAAGAGAAAATGATTCAAAAATTATTTTTGAGCTTTTCACGTAAAGAGAAAGCTATTTTGGTCACTAACACTAGAATGTTTTTTTTTTCCATGCGGAATAATTTTTTAGAGTAAAGATATGAGTTAACTGCCTAATATCTTGTTAAATGTATATTCAATGTATAATATCCACTTTTGGGGAAAAAAATTTAGTTTCCTACAATATTCAAGAAAAACAGATTAAAAGGAAATTTTTGTGCTTTTACCGCGAAAAGAAAGCTTTTTTGGTCTCACTGACACTAGAATGTTTTTCTTCATGCAGAATATCGTGAACTGATCAAAGCCTGACAACACAAGTAAAAAAAACACTTGTTTTACCTTTTTTTTCTTCCTTGTTGGAGTAGAGGTCTGAGTTTACTTCCTAGTATCATTTTAAATGTATATTCTTTGTATCTTTTCCACTTCTGGGCAGAAAAATCTGATTTTACTACATTATTCAAGAGAAGCAGATTAAAAGGTAATTTTTGAGCTACTCACGTGAAAAGAAAGCTGTTTTGGTCACATTGATCCTAGAATTCTTTTTTCATGCAGATAATATTGAACTGATGAAAGCCTGAAAGAACAATTAAAAACCACCTAATTTACATTTTATCTTACTTTTTGGAGTAGAGTTTCTAGTTTACCGCATAATGTTAAATCCTGTCATATCATGTTCAATGTATATTCAATGTATCTCATCCAACTTTTGGAACGAAAATAGATTTTCCTACAGTATTAAAGAGAAACAGGTTAAAAGATCATTTTTGACCTTTTCACCTGAAAAGAACGCTATTTTAGTCACACTGATCCTAGAATGTATTATTTAGTTCAAAATATCTTGAAGTGATAAACTCCTTATAAAAAATAGTAAAAACCCCTTGTTTTACACCTTTCTCTTCCTTTTTGGAGTAGAGCTGGGAGTTTACTAGCCAGCTGTAAGACTGGGTAGTTTCATTTATATTCACTTTATCTCATCATCTTTTGGGTAGAAAAATCTGATTTTCTTACAGCATTCAAGAGAAACAGATTAAAAGGTAATTCTTGAGCTATTAACGTGGAAAAAAAAGTGTTTTGGTCACACTGATCCTGGAATGTTTTTTTCATGAAAGCCTAACAAAACAAGTAAAAACACATTTTGTTGTTCCTTTTTGGAGTAGAGGTGTAAGTTTACTGCCTTGTATAATGTTAAATGTATGTAATTTATCTCTTTCCACTTTTGGGCAGACAAATCTGATTTTCCTACAGTATTTAAGAGAAACAGGATAAAAGGTCATTTTCAAGCTTTTCACGCGAAAAGAAAGGTGTTTTGGTGTTTTGCAGAATTATCATGAACTGATCAGAGCCTGACAAAACAATTAAAAACCACGTATTTAAATTTTTTCATACTTTTTAGAGTAGAGATGTGAGTTTACTGCCTAGTATCATGTTAAATTGATATTCACTATATCTCATCCACTTGTGGGCAGAAAAATCTGATTTTCCTTCAGTATTCAAGAGAAACGGGTTAAAAGGTCATTTACGAGCTTTTCACGCGAAGAGAAAGCTTTTTTAGGTCACACTGATCCCAGAATGTCGTCTGTCATGCAGAATATCAATATAAAGTCATAACTCTACTCCAAAAATATGGAAAAATGTAAAGAAGTGGATTTAGATTTTTTTTTCAGGCTCTGTTAAGTTCATGAAATTTTGCATTAAAAAAATACATTCTAGGATCAGTGTGACCAAAACAGCTTTCTCTACGCTCAACAAAGACCTTGTAACCTTACACTGAACATGATACTAGGCAGTAAACTCAAAGCTCTACTCTAAAAAGCATGAAAAAAAGTTTAAAAAAAAGTAGTTTTTGATTTTTTTGTCAGGATCTGATCACTTGATGAAATTCTGCGTGAAAAAAGAAATCTAGGATCAGTGTAAGCAAAACAGGTTTTCTCTTTGTGTGAAAAGCTTTTAAGAATGACGTTTTAACCTATTTCTCTTGAATACTGTAGGAAAATCAGGTTATTCTGCCCACAAGTGGATGGGATACAGTGAATATCAATTAAACATGATACTAGGCAGTAAACTCACAGCTCTACACCAAAAGGTATGAAAAAATGTAAAAGAAGCCGTTTTGGATTGTTTTGTCAGGCTCTGATCAGTTCATGATATTCTGCATGAAAAAAGACATTCTAGGATCAGTGTGAAAAAAAACAGCTTTCTCTTCACGTGAAACGCTCTAAAATGATCTTTTAACCTAGTTCTCTTTAATACTCTAGGAAAATGAGGTTATTCTCCCCCCAAGTGGATGAAACAGTGAATATCAATTTAAAATGATATTAGGCAGTAAACTCACAGCTCTACTCCAAGAAGTATTAACAAATGTAAAATAAGTGGTTTTTGATTACTTTTTCAGGCTCTGGTCAGTTCCAGAAATTTCTCATCAAAAAAGACATTCTGGAATCAGTGTGACCAAAACAGCGTTCTCTTTGCTTGAAATACTCAACAGTGACTATATAAGCTATTTCTCTTTAAAACTGTTGGAAAGTGGGTTTATTCTGCTCACAAATGGAAGATACAGTGAATATCCATTTAACATGCTATTAGGCAGAAAACTCACAGTTTTATTAAGAAAAGTATGAAAAATGAAAAAAAAAAAAAAAAAAGGTTTTTGATTGTTTTGTCAGGCTCTGGTCAGTTCATGAAATTCTGATTGAAAAAAGACATTCTAGTACCAGTGTTACTAAAAACAGCATTCTCCTCAATGATCAAAAATGACTTTTTAACCTTTTTCTCTTTAATACTGTTTGAAAGTGGGTTTATTCTGCCCACAAGTGGATGATACAGTGAAATGATATTCACTGTGAACATGATATTAGGCAGAAAACACAGATTTACTCAGAAAGTATGAAAAAATTTAAAATGAGTGGTTTTTGATTGTTTTGTCATGCTCTGGTCAGTTCCAGAAATTGTGACTCCAAAAAGATTTTTTAGAATTAGTGCGACCAAAAAAGTGATCTCTTCATGTGAAATGTTCCAATACGACTTTTTTAACTGTTTCATTTTAATACTGTTGGAAAGTGGGTTTATTCTTCCCACAATTGGATGATACAGTAATAATCCATTTAACATGATAAAAGACAGTAAACTCAAAGGTCTACTCAGAAAAATGTGGGAAAAAATGTAAAATAAGAATAATGATATAATAAATTTTTTCTGTTTTTTATACTTCTTTGGAGTAAACCTGTGAGTTTACTGCCTAGTATTATGTCAAATGTATATTCACTGTATCTCATCCACTTTTTGGCAGAAAAACTTTTTTTTCCTACAGTATTCAAGAGAAATGGGTTAAAAGGTCATTTTTGAGCTTTTCACATGAATAGACAGCTGTTTCTGTCATCCTAGAATTTTTTTTCATGCAGAATATCATGAACTGATCAAAGCCTGAAAAAGTAGAGCTATGAGTTCACTGCCTAGTATCATGTTAAATGTATATTCACTTTATCGCATCCAGTTTTGGGTAGAATAATCCGATTTTACTACATTTTTCAAGAGAGAAAGATTAAAAGTAATTTTTGAGCTTTTCACACGAAGAGAAAGCTTTTTTGGTCACACTAATCTTTTTTCATGCAGAATATCATAAACTGATCAAAGCCTGACAAAACAATTAAAAACTACTTGTTTTACATTGTTTCTTACTTTTTTAGAGTAGAGGTGTGAGTTTACTGCTTAGTATCATGTTAAATGTATATTCAATGTATCTCATCCACTTGTGGGCAGAATAATTCTCATTTTCCAGCACTATGAAAAACAAACAGTTTAAAAGGTCTTTTTTGAGTATTTCCGGCAAAAGAGAAAGCTGTTTTGGTCACTTTAAGCCTAGAATGTATGTTTTTACGCAAAATTACATGAGCTGATTAGAGGGTGATAATACTGTCAAAAAAACACTTATTTCTACCTTCTTTTTAGTTTTTAAAATTTTTTTTTTGATTTAAACTGTAAATTTACTGCCTAATATCATGTTAAAGCGACATTCATGATATAATCCACTTGTGGCCAATATGAACACCCTTTCTTACACTATTCAAGAGGAAGAGGCAAAAAGGTCATTTTTTCAGCGTTTTAATGTGAAAAATAAGCTGTTTTGGTAAATTTGACCCTAGAATTTTTTTAATTTTTTTTTTAGAATTACATGAACTGATCAGAGCCTAACAATACAGTCGAAAACCACTTATTTCTGTTTTTTTTCTTGTTTTTCTTTTTTTTTTTTTATTCATACTTTGTGAGTAAAGCTTTAAGATTACTTCCTAATGTCATGTTCATCATCCCACTTGTTGCCACAATGAACTCTTATTCCAAAATTATTCAAGAAAAAATGGGGGGAAAAAATGTCATTTTTGAGGGTAAGAGGTAAAAAGATCATTTTTGAGCATTTCACGTGAAGAGAAAACTTTTTTCATTACTTTTAACCTAATTTATGTTTTTCTTATGGAGAACGTCATGAACTGTTCAGAAGTTTACAGAACACTAAAAAACAATTTTTTTTGGCCTTCTTTTTAATTTTGTTCTCACTTACTGAGTAGAGCTTGAAGCAATGTTAATTTTGGCAGCCATTTTCATTTCAGTCTTATTCTTTGTGACGAAAATGTTTATTAGTCCAGTCCCATTTTAGTCTTTGCAAACCGGATTAGTCTTAGTCTAGTCTTAATCCACGACAGTTAAACAAATTTTAGTCTTGAATTTTACTTAACATAAACTTTAAGATTTTAGTCTAGAAATTTCGTCAATAACAATAAAGTGCCAATGCCTGTAAATTCCACTAATCAAAAAAGAGATAAGAGCTTTCTACACCTTCTATGCCAGTCAGATAAACTGACTGTGCACACAACTCTTAGACAAGTCTGAAATGCATTTTTGTTCTTTTGAGGCATTGAGAGGGATATACGTGTTAACTCTTCATACATTAACTGTATGTGTAATATACATACAAATTCATACACACACATTCATACATATGTATGAAGACACACTAGGAGCAACCACTAAAATTCTTTCTATCGCTAAAAATAGCAGACACCATCCTTGAGCACTGGAGTAGGTAAAGCCAACCTTAAAAGCTTTCAGCTTTTCATTAGCAGCATAAACCGTCCAACGTTGCATGAAATCTGTTCAAAGATTGATTGTAACCCATGTATGTAGTCTGTAACAGCACTTGTCACAATTAGCTTTTGGGATACATTTCCCCATGGAAAGATTTAAGATGCCTCTTCAAATTTGTGGTATTCTCTCGAAGTTTCAGGCCATAAACACCTCCGTCGCCGTTGCCTGTCTCCACGATACGTTCCGTTTTCCCTTCAACGCTACTTGAAAGTGTTTGAGTCCAAGCTCAACTACAGTGACCATGATGTCATTAAATGGGTGCGATACATCGGCCGCTCCGGCATTTACGAAACCCGCTGCTAAAGTTGACTCCCACCGGGCAGCGAACTTACCACTTCCTTTCATCTATCCCGTTATCAGTTTTGTTTTTTTTCCTCTCTTCTTCTCCTTCCTACTTTGTGTCTCCTCCCTTCTATCCTTATAGCTCTTCTCAAACACCACCACCCCCTTCCCCTCTTCTTAACTAGGTGTTGGAGATTGAATTAACATCGTTTAAAAAAAAAAAAAACAGTAAATATGGTATAATGCACAGATATATGCAAAATGTGAACCATTGTATCATATATCTTGTAGTGATGAGAAAACCTGCAGTAATCTTACAGGTCTACTCAAAAAAGTATTAAAAAATTTCAAACAATTCAGAAATAAGTGGTTTTTATGGAAGAGGATAAGGGCCACTAAAAAAAAAAAGGTCCAGAAACTCTTTTTAATCATTATTTTGTGGAAAAAGTCAGAATTCTGTGATTAAAGTATGACCTTCTAAGATTGAAGTCATAACTTCTGAGATTAAAGTCAGAATTCTGAAGAAAAAGTCAGAACGTTTGCAATTAAAGTCAGAATTCTGACGCTTTTGTCAGATCTCTCAATTTTTTTTCTTTACATGCAGCAAGTTTATATACATTTAACATGATAATAGGCCGTAAACTCACAGGTCTACTCCAAAAAGTATGAAAAAAAAGATAGACAAGTGCAATTAGATTGTTTTGTCTGGCTTTGATAAGTTCATGATATTCTGCATGGAAAAAAGACATTCTAGGATCAGTGTGAAAAAAACAGCTTTCTCTTCACGTGACAACCTAAAAAAATGACCTTTTCATCTTTTTCTTAGGAAAATCAGGTTTTTCTTACCAAAAAACAGGATAAGATACATTGAATATACATTTAACATGATATCTGGTAGTCAACTCACAGCTCTACTCTAAAAAAGTATCAAAAATGTAAGTAAGTGTTTTTTAATTGTTTTTTCAGGTGTTGATCAGTTTATGGTAATCTAAATGAAAAAAGACATTCTAGGATCAGTGTGACCAAAACAGATTTGTCGTCACGTCAAAAGGTCAAAAATTACCTCTTAATCTGTTTCTCTTGAATACGGTAGGACAATCAGGTTTTTGTGCCCAACAGTCGATGACATACAGTGAATATCATTTTAACACGATGAGAGGCAGTAAACGCACAGGTCTGCTCCAAAAAGTATTAAAAAAAAAAGTAAAAGATTTTTTATGATTTTTTTTTTGTCAGGCTCTGATCAGTTCATGATATTCTGGATGAAAAAATACATTCTAGGATCAATATTACCATGCATGAAAATATCAAAAATTATCTTTTAATCTGTTTCACTTGAATGATGTAGGAAAATCAGGTTTTTCTTCCTGAAAGTGGATGAGATACAGTGAATATACATTTAACAAGATACTAGGCAGTAAACTCCCATCTCTACTCCAAAAAATTATGAAAAAATGTAAATAAGTGGTTTTTAATTGTTTATTAACGCTTTGAGCAGTTCATGATATTCTGCCCAAAAAAGACATTTTGGGATCAGTGTGAAAAAAAACTGCTTTCTCTTCACGTGAAAAGCTCAAAAATGACCTTTTAATCTATTTCTCTTTAATACTGAAGGAAACTCAGGTTTTTCTTTCCCATCAGTTGATGAGATACAGTGAATATACATTAAACATGATACTATTTTTCTGCTGAATAGTGGTGAATATAAATTTAACATGGTATTAGGAAGTAAACTAAAAGCTCTACTTCAAAAAGTATAAAAAGATATTTTAAAAAAAATTAAATAAAAAAAAAATAAAAAGTGTTTTTTTAAGTCTTTTGTCAGGCCTTGATCAGTTCATGATATTCTGCAAGAAAAAAGACATTCTAGGATCAGTGTGACCAAAACAGCTTTCTTTTTGCATGAAAAGCTAAAAAATTTCCTTGTAATCTTTTTCTCTTGAATACTGTAGGAAAATCAGGTTTTTCTGGGAAAAAGTGGATGACATGCAGTCAATATACATTTAACATAATACTACTCAGTAAACTCAAAGCTGTACTCTCAAAAAGTATGAAAAAATATAAAGAATAAATATATAATGTATATAATATATAAATATAAATGTCTTTACTTGTTTTTTCAGGCTTTGATCAGTTCATTAAATACTGAATGAAAAAAGACTATCAGACTATCTTAACATGAAAGTAAGCAGTAAACTCACAGCTCTACTCCAAAAGGGAAGGAAAAAATGACAAGTGGTTTTTACTTCTTTTTTTTGGCTTTGAACAGTTGATCACATATTCACTGTATCTCATCCAGTTTTTCCTACAGTAATCAAGACAAACAGGTTAAAAGGTCATTTTTAAGCTTTTCACACAAAGAGATAGCTGTTTTGGTAACATTGATCCAAGAATGTCTTTTTTCATGTAGATTATCATTAACTGATCAAACCCTAAAAGAACAAGTAAAAACCACAAGTAAAAACCACTTCTTTACATTTTTTCCATACTTTTTAGAGTAGAGTTGTGAGTTTACTGCCTAGTTCACTGTATCTCTTCCACTTTTTGGCAAACAAACCTGATTTTCCTACAGTATTCAAGAGACACAGGTTATAAGGTCATTTTTGAGCTTTTCATGCAAAAAGATTGCTGTTTTGGTTACACAAGATATTAGAATGTCTGTTTTCATTCAGAATATCATGAATTTATCAAAGTCTGACAGAAAGAGTAAAAACCACTTCTTAACTTTTCCATACTTTTCAGAGTACAGCTGTGAGTTTCAAAAATTAAAAACCACTTCTTTTTCTTTTTTTCTTACATTTTGATGTAGAATTATGAGTTTACTGCCTTGTATCATGTTAAATTTATATTCACTGTATCTCATCCAGTTTTTGACAGAATAATCGGATTTTCCTACAGTATTCAAAAGAAATGGGTTGGTCACACTTATCCAAGAATGTCTTTTTTCCTGCAGAATATCATGAACTGATTAAAGCCTGACAGAACAATTTAAAACCACTTAATTAATATTTTTTTCTTACTTTTTTACAGTAGAGTTTTCAGTTCACTGCCTAGTATCATGTGAAATGTATATTCACATGATATGTATATTAATAAATGTATATTCGCATTTCATCCACTTTGGGGCAAAAACATCAGATTTTCTTACATTATTAAAGAGAAGAAGATTAAAAGGTAATTTTTGAGCCTCTCATGTGAAAAGAAAGCTGTTTTGGTCACACTGATCCTAGAAAGTCTTTTTTCATTCAGACTATCATGAACTTAAAAAAAAGCCTGAAAGAACAATTAAAAACCACTTAATTTAATATTTATCTTACTTTTTAGAGTAGAGTTTTGAATTTACTGCCTAGTCAAATGTATATTCACTGTATCTCATCCAGTTTGTTCCAGAAAAAGTTGATTTTCCTACAGTATTCAAGAGAAACAGGTTAAAAGGTCATTTTTAAGCTTTTCACATGAAGAGAAAGCTTTTTTAGTCACACTGATACTAGAATGTCTTTTTTCATGTAGAATATCATGAACTGAGAAGAGCCTGAAAAAACAATTAAAAACCATTTATTTTTCTTTTTCAACACTGGAGTAGACCTTTGAGTTCACTGTCTAGTATCATGTCACGGTATCTCATCCACTGTTTGGGAAAAAAAAAAGATTTTCCTACAGTATTCAAGAGACATTTAAAAGGTCATTTCTGAGCTTTTCATGCGAAAAGAACGCTATTTTTTTAACACTGATACTAGAATGTAATTTTTCATGCAGAATTTCATGAACTCATCGAAGCCTGAATAAACAAGTAAAAACCACTTGTTTTAAATTTTTTTCTTCCTTTTTGGAGTAGAGGTGTGAATTTACTGCCAAGTATCATGTTAAACGTATATTCACTTTATCTCATCCACTTTTTGGCAGAAAAATCTGATTTTCCTACAGTAATGAAGACAAATGGGTTAAAAGAACTTTTTTTTTAAGCTTTCCATGTGAGAAGAAAGCTGGTTTGTTCACACTGATCCTAGAATGTCTTTTTTCCTGCAGAATATCATGAACTGATCAAAGCCTTAAAAAAACAACTTTTTTTTTGTTTGTTGTTGTTTTTTTTTTGGGGGTTTTTTTTAACATTTTTTCATACTTTTTGGAGTATAGCTTTGAGTTTACTGCCAAGTATTATGTTAAATGTACATTCACTTTTTCTCATCCACTTTTGGGCAGTACAACCTAATTTTCCTAAAGTATTCAAGAGTAAAAGGTTAAAAGGTCACTTTTTAACTTGTCACGCGAAAACTATTTTGATGAAAAATGAAACAATGAAAAATTGTAAATAATTGGTTTTTTTTTAATTGTTTTGTCAGACTCTTATCAGTTATATTCTGCATGAAAAGAAATGCTAGGATCAGTGTGACCAAAACAGTTTTCTCTTTGCGTGAAAAGCTTAAAAAATGACCTTTTAATCTATTTCTCTTGAATGCTGTAGGAAAATCAGATTTTTCTGCCCAAAAGTGGATGAGATACAGTGATAATAAATTTAACATGATACAAGGCAGTAAACTCACAGGACTATTCCAAAAAGTATGAAAAAAAAGAAAAAGAAGTGATTTTTAATTGTTTTGTCAGGCTTCTATCAGTTCATGATATTCTGCACATTCTAGGATCAAGTGTGACCAAAACAGCTTTCTTTTTGTGTGAAAAGCTCAAAAATGACATTTTAACCTTTTTCTCTGAATACTGTAGAAAAATCAAGTTTTTCTGCCCAGAAGTGGATGAGATACAGTGAATATAAATTTAAAATCATACTAGGCAGTAGCCTTACAGCTCTATTGGTTTTTGATCGTTGTTTCAGGCTATGATCAGTTCATGAACTTCTGCATGAAAGAAGACATTGTAGAATCAGTGTGACCAAAACATCTTTCCCTGAGCGTAAAAAGCTCAAACATGACCTTTTAACCTATTTCACTTGAATACTGTTGGGGAAATGAGGTTATTCTGCCCACAAGTTGATGAGATGTATCAGTTATCAATTTTACCATGATACTAGGCTGTAAACTCACAGCTCTACTCCAAAAAGTATGAAAAAATGTAAAAGAAGTGGGTTTTGATTGTTTGGTGAGTCTCTGATCAGTTCATGAAATTTTGCGTGAAAAAAGACATTCTAGGATCAGTGTGACCAAAACAGCTTTCTTTTTGCGTGAAAAGCTCAAAAATGATTTTTTAATCTTTTTCTCTTGAATAGTGTTGGAGAAATAGTTTTTTTCGCCCAAAAGTGGATGAGATACAGTGATTATACATTCAACATGATACTAGGCAGTAAACTAATAGCTGTATTCCAAAAGGTAAGAAAAAAAAGGGAAACAAGTGGTTTTTGCTTGTTTTGTTAGGCTTTGATCTGTTAATGAAATTCTGTATGACTAAAGACATTCTAGGATCAGTGTGACTAAAACAGTGTTCTTTTTGCGTGAAAAGCTCAAAAATGACATTTTAACCTGTTTCTCTGAATACTGTAGAAAAATCAAGTTTTTCTGCCCAGAAGTGGATGAGATACAGTGAATATAAATTTAAAATCATACTAGGCAGTAGCCTTACAGCTCTATTGGTTTTTGATCGTTGTTTCAGGCTATGATCAGTTCATGAACTTCTGCATGAAAGAAGACATTGTAGAATCAGTGTGACCAAAACATCTTTCCCTGAGCGTAAAAAGCTCAAACATGACCTTTTAACCTATTTCACTTGAATACTGTTGGGGAAATGAGGTTATTCTGCC
>JAPQRP010049582.1:0-12763 GCA_037367295.1 Apogon hyalosoma | reverse complement strand
TCAGACCCAAGCAGAGCATTTACAGTTTATGTAGACCACAGGGAAATGTCTGAAAATGAAGAATTCCATTTAAAAAAGCAAAATATCACTCCGCTAACAAACAATATTTACTGCAATAAAATAAGAAAGACAAGAAGAAAGACGACTCAAATCTGGGTAATAGAGGTTTAGAGCCTGATTCCCTCATTTGATCACTCCTTGCTCTTCGAATCTCACTTGACCTAAAAATCGTTGAAATCACAAACCGCTCCGCCGCCGCGAAGGACGTCCCCGAGCTCTTATTTCTGCTCTGATTAACGAAGATTGAGGAGCGAGGAGGAGAGTTCTCACGAGACCGTCCTTCGTGGGAGTCTTTATCGGACCAACACAGCACTTTATAGGAAATCTTTGAGCAGACTGATCTGAAACCACATCACAGCATCTCTGCAGTTTCATATCAGGGGGTTAAGTTTCTGTAGTTTATATTTACTCAGATATATACATTCCCAGCCGGGCAACATAATGAAGATGTCAACAGCTTAAATGCACTGATGAAACATGCATTGCTGTGGTTTAATTAAAAAAAAAAAAAAAGAAAAAATCAGCCTTCAACCTTTTCCTAATTCCTCCTTTCTTTTATCTTTCATCGGGTCTTTAGAGACAAGGATTTAGATGCAAGAAAAAGATAAAAAGTGAGTAAAACACGAAGGCAATTAAGGGGATTAAGATGGAAACAATATTGAAAAAAAAAAAAAAGTGTTATGACGACGGAAATCCACTTGACGTTACCAAGCACTAAACAGTTTAGTCAAAAAAGTATTCCATTATTACCTGGACCGTGTGGGTGTATCTGATTTACATTTCTCTCATTTACTGCACAGTGGTAACCTGTTTCACGGCAGATATTTTGGCATGTCACAGCGGGGAAAGTGCAGGTGTAGCTAATGACATTAACAATGGTTGGGTTCCACTGTCCTAATAAGATACACAGCAGTGTGAGAGCATGAATAATAAACCAGGACCTGGGAACCAGCTCCTGTAAATGACATGCGCTCATTATTATGTGTTATTAGTCACACCTCTTATGAGTTTTGACATTTGTGCTCGGCTCAACAGTCGAGGCCGGTCATGTTAGTGCGTCAGGCCGAGGGCGCGCTGGCATCGTGCAGATACCTACGTAGCTCCGCCCACTTCCAACCTGAGCAGAGGTTAAATCAGCCACAAGTGAGAACACCTGAGTGGATCTGATTTATGTACGTGAATACAGTTCTTATTTAATATCTAATACAGTTCTTTATAATAACGAATCATTCAACCAGGGCTGCTATTGTAGTGCTGTAATTGAAATACTCACAAAATAGGCACTTTCCAACAAAAAAAGCACTATAATCAATCTATTATTATTATTACTATAATAATAATAATAATAATTATTATTATAGTAATATTATTATTATTATTATTATTAACTGGGGCTGCTATTGTAGTGTTGTAATTGAAAATTTCACAAAAGAGGCTCTTTCCAAC
This sequence comes from Apogon hyalosoma, assembly GCA_037367295.1. Classification (NCBI taxonomy): domain Eukaryota; kingdom Metazoa; phylum Chordata; class Actinopteri; order Kurtiformes; family Apogonidae; genus Apogon; species Apogon hyalosoma. The sequence continues at coordinate 11,257 of JAPQRP010049582.1, read as the reverse complement.
AAAAAAAAAGCACTAGAAGCTATCTATTGTTATTATTGTTGTTGTTGTTGTTGTTATTATTATTAACTGGGGCTGCTATTGTAGTGCTGTAATTGAAAAATTCACAAAATAGGCACTTTCTAACAAAAAAAGCACTATAACCAATCTATTATTATTATTATTATTATTATTATTATTATTATTATTACTATTACTACTATTATAAGTGCTATATTTATTCTTAAAATAAAAGTTCATTCCACAACCAGCAGCATCTGTTTCTGATTTACTTTGCCTTTCTGAAAGTGATACTTAACTCAACAACACGTTTTTAGAGCTAAAAACAGAATTGTATGACCCATTGGTGATGAAACACATCGATGTTATAATGCACATAAAAAAATGCAAATATTAAAAAAAAAAAAAAAAAAAAAAGCACTTTTATGGGTGAAAATGGCTCAACTTGAACCTTCACACCTCGATGATAATGTAGAAAATTTAATTAGCACTAAGGCTCTGAATCACATTAAGTCAATTAATTATGGTTTTGCTGCTGGAATTGTTGAAAAATGCGAAAATGGCAAAGTCAAGGTTTCTGATCTGGAGTTTTCTTTTCAACAAAAATTCAATAAACAAGTTCTTAGTTTATTGTTATATATTAAATGTGAATTTGCTTCTCCAGTTGTGTATGGCATCTAGTTTTAGTAAGGAATGAGTATTTGTGAATCAAGCTAAGTTTTCAGTTTATGCAGCTAGGATACAATTGATTAAAATCATGCTAAAAAAACCAAAAAACCTAAAAATCAAAAACAGGTCGATACAATACATGTCAAAGCATCACCAACAAGTCCATTAAATGCAGACTCCTATCATGATGCAGTGGAATTCAGCCAATATGAGGCAAAGTACAGAGAAAACTTGAAAAAAAAAAAAAGGCATCTAAAATGTAAATTCAGAAGTAAAATACTAAAAAAAAAAAACACTGCCTGTATTTTCTTTTGAGACAGTTTATTTTTACTATGAGTTTAAAGTTTGGTGCTTTGGGTTTATTTGAACAGCTATCAGGTTAAATGTGCTGTTTAACATTTAACCGATTTCTAGTCATATCAGAAATATTTAGATGTTATTAGTCCACACCGAACTACCATTATTACAACGGCCTCCAAAAAAAAAAAACACTTGGTACACATAGGTTCATTTGATTTCTCTGGTTCCACAGCCAGCAAAATATGACTAAACTAAAACGGAGTACGATTTCTACTTCAATTTTTTTTTGTTTTCTCTGGCTCTGCAGCTCCGTAAATTTATGCCATTTCTTTGTGACTTCTAAGAAAACACTTGGCTGTTTCACAAATGGGATTTTTCTTTAACAAGTCTTTGTAGTGCATAAAAAAATTAAATATAGAGTAAAACCAGGCCTGGACCAGTCCTTCTCTCCTGTTCTCTCTTACGGGGACGCCTCAGTCTCCACTGAAGCCTAAAGCTTTGTTTACATTCACAAAAAACTTGGCGAGAAACACGATGGAGCACACTCTTAAAGTTTAGAGAGGACGAATTCATCTACTGGTGAAAATGAAGTTACTGGACACAAATGAATGGCCTCATTTCTAAATAATAAATGAACAGGGCTTGAGTTAAATAAATCCGATTCCACCAATGCAAATGTTAAAAGGTCATCCTAAATTGCAAGTAGTGCAGTTTTTAATCCGAGCAAATACCCTGTGTGTGAAATAAAGCCGACCACCAGGCATGAACAAAATCTCATTTCACATTAGAGGTCACTTTATTATCCAGATGTTATTATATAACCAGATAATTTTCCATAATTTCGGTGAATAAATGGTTTATACCACTTGGCCACATGGAACTTACTACTTTTTAATTATATACTCATATGAATGTGTACAAGTTTCTAATTAAATGGGATCTACCAATACATAAAATATTAGTGACAAAGTGTAAGAAGCTAAATGAGAGTCTGGCTTCGACCAGCTCAATATGTAAAGTGTCATGAGATAACTTTTGTTATGATTTGGCGCTGTATAAACAAAATTTGATTGATTGATAAATGGATGCTTCTATAAAACTGGTCCTAAAAACAGGACACGGGGCTAAAAATTCAAACAAGATGTAGACTAATGTTATGAAGCAAGTTTGGAAGCACTTTTTTTTTTTTTAAATGAATATTTACTGAGATAAAAGAGAAACTATTTTTCAGATCTAACACATTTTTATTTGACTAAAAAAAAATCTGAATGTAAAAGGGTAAAAAAGACACAAAAATTATGCGTTACTTTATTTTTGAATCTCTTTTTATTCTCACAGGTACATTCTGGGAATCGAAGTGATTATGCAAGGCAGGGTGTTTCGCAAAAATGACCGCTGTTGCAAAATCACTCGCGATTCATATGCGTTTAATTGGGCGGGTTCCGCATGTAACGTGAGTGGACACCGTTGGTTACACACGGAACCTGGAATGAGACTGAGATTCATAAAAAACCCACATGTCTGGATTAGAAAAACCACGGGGATCGACAAATTTAACACAGTATCTTTATTTATAGTGGTATATGAGACCATTTCCCATTTAAGGCCATTTAAGTTGTATTTCTTCTCACTCCTTTTTGAGCGCTGAAAAATTTTGTTTGACCATGTTGCATGGTTCTTTGTTATTTGATGATTCTATGTGGTTGAAATAAAACTAAACGAATTAATTAACTAACTAATTTCAAGCCATGTGTTCCAGATCAAATGCACTGACACCTAGTTAGCTCTTCCTTTCCCAATTTTGGTCCTATTTTTGGCCCCAATATTTTATTAAAAATGAATTATTTTTTGGATGGCTCACAGAAAGAGTATAATTTTTTTTTTTTTTTTTTTGCATTTATCTGAGGTCATCATTAGGTACATCCTGGGGGGAAACATGTCTAAATTCCTCTTTTATTATTGGGTCTAAAAAGCTGGAAAAGTGCCAGATACCAAAATGAACCCGGTTTCATGAAAAAACCCAAAAAGGAATGTGCCATGTAGGAGAATGCAAAGTATTGTTCAAATAACTAAAAACATTGCCATAAAGAGTGTGATTCGAGACACAATGAAAGGTACTGAAAGTATATACTGTGTAAATATCACATATTCTATGGTTGCACAGTGTACACTGTTGCCCATATGTAAATCATATCATATTTGTCCATAATAATATAAAGCCAGAAACCAAATTATTTAATGATAAGTATCAGGCATATTATCGTATATAGTATAGATATACTTAGACTAGGGAGAATATTATTGTTATTAATTATTTAATGAGAAGGGGTGGGAGTTCATAAGTTATGCTTCTTCTCACTCCTTTTCGAATATGTATTACATTTATTTTCTTCTGTTTTGACGTTCACATTCGAAATAAATACATCAATCAATCAATAAAGTTAGAATATTTTGATTTTTTTTTTTTTTTAACTCCTCTCATGGAATGATTGTGACAGTGTGATTTATTCTTGACAGATAAAGTGTAACTGGGACTCACTATGTCATCGTAGCACATGGTCAAAGGTGATTACTGGTGTGCATAAATGGGGATAAAAAGACGAAAGTGTCCGAAAACAAAATTATTCCCACTTTATGGGCCACCGTGTATCCTGCCATGTCTCGCAGCTTTAACTGAAATCGTGAATAGCTGTACTTCACAGCTCCTTCAGAAGGAGTGTAGAAGGTGTGATCACGTCAAATGAAATCAGAACACACATCACTGGAATCGGGTCATGTACCATATGTTCCAATACGTAACATCCATACGTTCAGATTCGCAGTAAGACGCTCCTTTGACAGGACGTCAGCCTTCCACGCAGTCGACAAGGTCAAAGGAGACCCAAACAGCCCGGGAAGCTGCGTATTCTGACAGAAAGTAAAGCAGAGTTGAGTCTCGAGTGAGATCAGAGAGACGCGAGTGCCTCAGGTGGCTATTAAAATGAGTCCACTGTACTCGCACTCGGAGCCGCTCCGTACCTCACGCTGCCTGCACGGTATAATTGGCTGTAGACTCTGCATGGGCGCAGGCGTGCCATGTTTAAAAAAAACATTTAGTCCGTTTCTTCAAAGACTGGGATAGAACAGAACAGAGTCTAACAGGGAGGGAGGATGAGGAGGAGTGTAGTGGGCCTGCCGCTGACCTCCACTCCCCCTCGTTTAACCCATAAAGACCAAACATCCACTGGCGAACAAAACTATCTACTCATGCAAAATGTTTAATACCCGTTGATCCATTAATCCTGTCAATATATGTAAATAATGGCTGTAAAATGCAGTCTGTCATCTTTTCACGGTCATCAGATATGACCCATTTGGACGTTCAGAGGCTCCGTAGTTACCATGGAAACACCGTCATCTTCTACAACACTGATTCACCAGTAAAATCCATGGAGTTTGGCAAATGACAGTGGATGGACACACTTGTTTTATGTTCAGTTAATGATAGATTTTACAGAGAAAGTGACTTTTTCTTCAGTTTTGTCTGTTTCTGATGTAATAACAATCAACTTTAATGAACATCTACATGATTAATTCATTAAATATGGGAAAAAACCGGATTTTTACTGGAAAAAATCCAAATCACAGAGGATAATATTTCAAAATAAATGGTGATAAATCACTTTAGAAAGGTTCAATGCAGAGAAAGCTTCGTTTGGGAATGGCCACAGAAGGAGCAGTGGGTCTTCATGGGTTAATAAAAGAAAGCCGCCTAGACAACAAACATGGACCTACCTCTCGGAGGAGAGTGACAATCGATTGACAAGGACAGAAGCGAATAATGCCGCAGAAGCACCATATCCACTTAACGCCAGCCATGACGGAGAAGTGAATGACCTAGAGAGGATGGAGCGCCCAGCTGCTGCGCTAACACTCCAGCTGTTTATATGGGTTTCCGTGTCTGTGTGCGTTTGTGCACATGTGCGCTTGTGCATGTGGACCAATGCTCAGTGATATTCACACCCTGCCTGGCCTAAATTCCCCTTGAACTCAGATAGCACATCTGTGCGCCGTCCCTCCCTCCCACTGTCTGTATAAGGATTTAAAATCCTGCTGATGCCTCTGGCTTCTCTCCAGAAGAAAGAGAGCTTGAGTGTTGCCCCCTCCATTACTCTGTCATTGTTATTCTGCAGTGTGCTCCTCGTTGCCCGCCACCTCTGGGCCCCGCAGATCAATAGAAGAACACACCAAATCACAAACACACAGCGAATTAGAAATGAAACAGTTTATTGGAAAACATTTGGTCTCCCGAGCACAGCCTTGCAATTAATTTAGAAATAATTCATACAACAATAGTTCGGCCCGAGGGGATGAGCCTTTTCGACTTCTCCTTTGTCTTAGCGGTGGTCAAACAGTTCATCAGTCTGCTGTTTCGCTCGCCGTGAGGGATAAACTGCAGCTTTGTGTTGCTGACTAGCATCAGAATGCAAATCAGTAGGATGACACGACAGGAGCACATGAAACAGACATGGCTGCTGCTGAATTTAAAGAAGCCACATAATCCCCATTCATCGCTGCGCACGCTGCTGCAGGCCCTCAGATTAACACTTCCATTTTACTGAGGCTATAACCTGCACAAAGTGTCAAAGTCTCCGAGCATGTCGTGCTCCAGAAGTGTGACTCCTAAAGCTGGATTGACCTTGACTTGACTCTTGACTTTACTTGCAGCTTTCAGCGGTTACGCAAAGGAGAACGGTTGTCTGAGGGGGCACTGGAGCCAACGAAAGCCTGCACGGCTCTGAGAGAAACGTCTCACTCAGATGTGACTGAGACGATCACTCAAGCAGATTGTTTTCTCACGGCATCACTGGAGGCACGTCGGGTCCGCGCCGAGATAATATGAGCGGCTCTGGATTAGACAAATATGTTGTCGGTGAAGGGCTGCTGTGCAGTTACAGGCCGGATGTCGATCCAGGTGATGACACATTAACAGTAGAGAGAAGATGAAGGCTGAGCTTGGCCAGCAGATGGCAATGAGTCTCCTACATGTTGGTACACGGAGCCTTTCAGAGTTCAGAGCCACTCATGCATCAGTATTCTCCAGTTCAGGACGGAGTTCGCCGGCACACTTCTGACTCAGCTGGATTCTTTTGTGTCCTTCCTCTTTAAGTGATCTCATAATGGAGGAAACTAGAACAGTGTTTTAATGATGCCAAAGCCCGATTTAGGTTACAGACAACGGTCCACAAGGAAGACGGAGGTTCAGGGAAAGGCCGTTACCCACGTCGCTACTGGTCTGATGACATCATGACGACACATCATGCAGATATATTTTAATATGAGGGATATTAAGACCTTTAAGATGAATTTCAACTGAATTCAAGGCTGTATTTTCGACAGATGATCTTTTTTTTCCCTATTCCAGCACAGTTTGTAAAGGTATCAGAAGCAGATGTAGCTTTTATGTAGAAATATGATTATCACAGTTAGATTCATATACATTTTGTGCGAGAGACAATCTAAAGAGACAGTGTTGGGTTTTGTGGTTAGTTTAAGGACTTGAAATACTGTTTATTTCAAGATCATAGATGTCAGACTTTTTACAAAAGAGCATGTTAACTCACTGACCGAAAGATGGATAAATTATTTATTATGTGCATTTAAGGTGCAATAAAGTACAATAAAATGCCGTGACATGGGATTTACTCTCGTTCCCTCACAACCAATAAAATCTATAAATAATACATGAATAATGCAATTATGCAGTGCCTAGAAGAATGAAATGAAGTCGATAATTGCAGCAATGATAAATAAACATGAAGGCAGTAAGACCTGTACCAGAGGTGGGCAACCTGTGGCTCCGGGGCCACATTTGGCTTTTTCTCCATTGACTTCTGGTGGCTTTGTCGAAAATATATGGAAATAAATAACGCTTACTTTTTAAACATTTTGCTGTGACTGTTGCAGCTAAGATAAGATCTGATAAGACTTTATTGATCCCACCATGGGGAAATTTCACAGTTGAAAGCAGCAAATACATAAATAAAGCGCAGGGAAGTCAGAAAATTGGCTGGAAATATACAGGTGTGAAATATAAAGAGAAAGTTTTAGAAAGTTATTAAGTCATTCTTAGGGGTGTCAGAAAATATCGGTTCTGCAATATATCGTGACATTTAATTTCACGATACTGTATCGATATCAAAAAGTACTGTATGGATATTTTTAGGTATTTATTCAAATGCAGACATGGCAAGGGTTCTTTTTTTTTTTGTTTTTCTTTTTTTGTTTATATTTTATTTATCGTTATTTAACACTGTTTTGTTATATAATGGTTATTTCAGGCATCCTAAAGCACTTTTTTACTGTCTGAAAGAGGCAGACGTTAGTTAATGTGTTGGGATGGCGCAAAAATAATGTTCTAATGTTGGATGATTCAGGGACTGTTCACTTCACAACTAATAGAATATGAACATTTGGGCAGGATCTTAAACTGTAATGTCTCTGAAACATAATTTGAGTTTGAAGTTTTTACAGAGGAGTGTTTTGTGATATAAGTTTAGATCCTGTTCTGGTCAAATAAAATGTATAGTATTTGTGCATATTTCTGGTGTAAATGATTTTTTACAGGAAATAATCTTTTTTAAAAAGAAACAAAAAAATATTGCCTTGTCAACAGTATCGTGATCCTAGTATCGTTATTTGCATCGTATCGCCAGATTCTTGCCAATACACACCCCTAGTCATTCTGATGTTATGGGGTTAGAAAAATGTAGACTACACTGTAAATGAATGCAAAAACACAAGGAGCAGTAGCAGCAATAAAAGTAGAGTAGAGATTATTATTATTATTATTATTATTATTATTCTAATTATTATTTTTATTTTACTTTTGTCTAACAATAGCTCTTTAGTTAGGAAAGTTGTCGACCCATGACCTATACTAATAAGGCTTATAATTCACAGACCTATCACTCATGAATAAAAAATGTAAAACTTTCTTAAATGTTAAAAAAAAAACACCTACGAGGAATGTGACAAAAAATCATATCAGACTGTTGTAAAGAAAAATCAACAACTGCATTATACACAAACATAAGCATATAAAGAATAATTATATGCACAATAAAGTTATTTTGGGTTGTGTGTCTTGACTTCACATGCACATTGGTTTTGACCCATAATGTCATAATTATGCCCCTCACTAACCTCTGTTCATGTGAACTGCACGTTAAAATAAACTCCCTATAACAAGCATGAAAACAGTAATTTAAGGTACATTTTATACCAGATACATACAAAAACACATCAGCAAGCAACGCATCTGAGATGGCTATACCATTTGTAAACACCTTTCTGCAACATTAGTCTTTCCAACACAAAGAACAGGACGACAGAAAGAGGAAAGTGCAGCAGAATATTTATAGGATCAACATGAACAAGAAGTGGCGCTTGTCGCGGTCTTCTTGTCAAACACACTTAGCAAATACATCAGTAAAACAGAAAGATACCTGAAGAAGAGACCGACCGAACGCCCGGAACAGACCAAATCTGCTGACTGTAAACACAGAAGCAAACCCACTCACACTATTGACAGGAAAGAGGTCAAAGGTTGAGCAGAAGCCAGTAGATGCCTGAGGGATCAAAGAGGACGGAGACCAACTCTGAGTTACCATGTGATCTGAGGTGCATAATGAGGGTATACTATGTGATGGAAACGGAGCCATTTCCTGGACAAACAGCACAAATTATATGCGGTAATAAAGACTGTAAATTGGATGAAAGCTCCCTTAAAAGCTGAAATTGGTGTTTGTTGTGCAATATGTCAACCCTACCTTCCAGACATTACATTTTGGAGGAGATGTGATGGCAGCCACATTGTTTTAGGTAAATGCTAATGTTTTGAAAATGTTCCTAAATGAAACTATTCATGGACAATATATAGATTTGCTTTTTACCGAGATGTCCAGTTCTCTTATACATTATGAACAGGATGTTTATACAGAATCATGGCATCTTTTTGTGGCTACGTTTAGATAAAAAACATTTCAGGTTATAGCTCCTAAAGGGTGTGAGGTTTTAAATGTCTTCTCAGTTTATTTCCAGCCACATGTTGCAACATGGATGTAATAAACCTGGAAATGATTCCCGCTTCCGATACAAGATGTCTCTGGTTTGTATCCCGGATGAGCCCCCAGTTTATGTTTAGCGATAAAAAGAACCCTCTAACATAAAATTCACGACAACAAATGCTGGAGCTCACTTTAGCTCAAGTCATCAAATCTTGTGCATATGTTGTTTAATTATGTACTTTGTATGTTCAGCAACTTTATTTTCATGGTTTTATTCCTTAAGGGTTAAGCTTGGTATTCTCGGGGAAAGGGGAACCCAACAGTTTCTATGACCCACAACTAGATTGTTTAGCTAGAGTGCCAACTTTTTTGTTTGTTTAATTGTGGGAATATGTCAGGTGTGTCATTTTCTATATGTATACACAGAGTGCGATGGTAACGCCTACTGAATTTCAGACAATCACGCAAATAAATGTACAAGAAGAAAATGTCAAAAGTGCATATTTTCTATCAGTGCCACTATGATTGTAAACTACGAAGCTAAGCTAATGGCCATTGCAAGAAAAAAAAAAAAAAGTTGTACTTATTTGTACAGTAAAACCTCCATATTTTCAGAGTAGGTTGTGACAAGAAACCAACTTCGGATGTCAATTTTCCTAAGAAAGCTTGAAGTTAGTTTTTTTTTTTTTTTTTTTTTTAGCAATAACCATACCTCTTTTGTCAAACAGATTATCTTTTCATGCTGAATTACTATTACTATTGGTTAAGGAGAGACAAAAATGTAGAACGACTTAGCACTGTCCCAAACTGTCCTTGTTTGCAAGACAGGGGTAACTTCCTCTTTATTAGTTAGAGATTTTCTTGTGATCAGACAAGTAAAATTGAACAAAGATGGGGTTTTTTTGGTTTTTTGTTGGTTTTTTTTTTACCTGGTGATGGTTTCAGCTGTAGCTTCAGCCTTGTTTTTAGACACGTCACACCAGGAAGCATTTGATAGCTCTGATGAAGGCTGAAGCTACAGCCGAAACCGTCACCAGGTAAAAAAAAAAAAAAAATCTTTCTTCAATTCTACTTGTCTGATCACAAGAAAATCTCTAACATTTGGAATGGGAGACATGACGAACATAATCAATCAACTTCCTCTTTATCTGTGCGATGTAAGACCACTATTTTTAGCTATCACCAAAGGCACTTTTCTAGATACTCAACAGTCCTTAGAATGTACAACATTTATAGGAATATAGAAATAAAAAGAGCCTGATGAAATCATCATACCAGAAGCACAATAAGAGGTAACACATCATCAGAAGATAAATACAATTCTGAAAAAGGCGAATTTTGAGACCAGATTTTAATAATGGTAATGGTGTGCATTCATGGATATGCTGAATGAGTTAGTTCCCGTCATATTTGTGTCAGAAAGCCCCAAATCATACCAAAATTAGAGATATATACCAGGATTTGGTGCACAAAAATAGCTCAACCTGTCACCAGTCTAACTACCTCTCCTTAATCCACCATTCCCTCCTAACCTTTACCTCCCTCCTAACAAACAAAAGGAAAGAAAAGCAATCAACACCAAAAAAAACAAAAAGCAGAAAACATCAATTGTCAATGGCTCAAAAAATGACAAAAATTCTAAATGATTTGTTTGTCAGTTGCTTCTATGGGACGATGGATTAGCGAATCTACAGGCAACAGTAGAAATTTCACAAAAAGCAGCTGTGGACAGCCAAAGAAAGCACATTTAAGACCGCAAATAATGTTGAAATGTGCAAAATAATCGTTGCATACAAAGTTTAGCTAGGTTTAGTATTAAAACAGCTTTGGTTGGGGTGCAGTAAGAAGCAACAAATGTATAGATCAGTGGTTCCCAACCTTTTTTGGCTCATGACTCCATTTTAACATCACAAATTTCTGGCGACCCCAGACATTCAAAACTGAGACTTTTTTTTTTTAATTTATTTGCTTTTGATCATGTAACAGTTTGCTATACTATGTTGCAAATAAACATTAATTTTAGTACGACATTTAGTTTATAAAACGTATATTATTGTGGACGGAGGCAGAAAAGCCAGGTGTAGATTACTGCACAAAGGGAGAATAGGATTTTCAAGGATTTACAAGGCTGACGATTAATACTGAACAAACAATAACTCAAACTATGAATTATGAAAGAGCTGCAGCATCTGAAACCCACCACAGTGAACATTTGACAGATAAACAGTACCACGGTGCTTCAG
>JAPQRP010049581.1:0-12764 GCA_037367295.1 Apogon hyalosoma | reverse complement strand
GGGACACAACTATTCCCACTAGAATTTTGATACTTCTCATGGTGTGGGCATGTGGGAAACAACTTGACTTGTGAACTCCTGCCAAACTGAGGAGGCCAATGTAGGCTTGGAGCTGATCACATCCAAGTATTTCCAACTACAAATGCCTACCCTCTAAAATTATCATCTCAAGTACAATATTTTCAATTGGTGGTTATATGAAGAGATCGAATAATGACTTTATGTCTTCAACATAGCTGACTGTGTGTCTGGTGGGACGCACTCTTAGCAGCACATCTACCTTGTTGTTGAAGTGAGTAGAGGGACCATAATTTTCCATTTTTGGTGCTAATGTGACATGGGGGAGGGGGAAACAATATTCTCATATATATTCTCATGTATTCAACAAAAAAAAACAAAGTTCTTGACACAAAAACTTGGCCAACAAATTTATGTAAATAATTTTCTGGAGGAAAATATCCCTGGGGTCAGATTGACCCCAAGGGTGAAAAGTGTTAGTAATATTTGAGGATAATAGGAGGGTTAAGTGATAATAATCATTAGTTGCAGTTCTATCCATCAATATCTACTCTTTCAGGTTTGACTGGATCTAAATTTCTGCTTGCATGAATTTCACCAACATACGAAGCATTTTCTGAATGACTAAGCATATGTTTCCTCATACATCCTTTACGCTTAAAACGTTTCTGACAAACTGAACAGCTAAAAGGTTTTTCTCCTGTGTGACATATCATATGGTTCAGCAAATTTGACTTCATTGCAAATCTTATACCACATATTGAACAACAAAAAGGTTTGTCTCCTGTGTGACTTACCATGTGTAACCTGACACTGTTTTTATGTCTAAAGCTTTTCTGACAAACAGAGCAACTGAATGGTTTTTCTCCCGTGTGACGTGTCATGTGACCAAGTAAGTTTGACTTACAAGTAAATCTTTTGTCACATACTAAACAGAAAAATGGCTTCTCTCCTGTGTGGACCCTCATGTGTCTCTTAAGAAAATACATCTTTTCAAACGCTTTACCACACTCAGAGCAGTGATGTCTTTTAGTTTTACATCGCACATCAATTAGAGTTAAGTTTTTATTTTTGGTTTTGTCTCCTGGAGCATTGGTAACTTGCACCATATTTGTCTTCTGAGAAACTTTTGCAACACGTTCAGAAGAATCACCCAGTCTGTGTTTCCTACTGCCTTGATGTTTCATCTTATTGTTTAAATCTTCATCAGTGTCCTCAGTGCTGCCAGAGTCTTCAGTCTGCTCATCAGTCTGTGTTTGTAATTGTCTGTGTGGATGGAACCCACTAGCTGGCTTGGATCCTCCACTATCTTCTCCATCACCTTCTTCTCCATTCTTCTTGATTTGTCCTTGATGAAGCTGTGATGACTGAGCATTCCTCTCATCATCAACCCAGTCATCACTATCCTCATGTTTGTCTGGATCTAAATTGCTGCTATTGTCCTCCCTTGTATGGATCATCATATGTCTCTGAACATTACTTTTACGTTTGAACCCTTTCTGACAAAATGAACAACTGTAAGGTTTTTCTCCAGAATGACATATCATGTGACTGAGCAAATGTGACTTCCGGGCAAATTTTGAATCACATACTGAACAGTGAAATGGTTTCTCTCCAGTGTGAGTTGCCATGTGTCTCCTAACATCATTTTTATATCTGAAGCATTTCTGACAAATCGAACAGCTGAAAGGTTTCTCTCCAGTATGGCTTATCATGTGACTCACCAAGTGCGACTTCCGAGCAAATCTTGAACCACATTCTGAGCAACTGAATGGTTTCTCTCCAGTGTGAGTTGCCATATGTCTCCGGACATCATTTTTATGTCTGAAACATTTCATACACACTGCACAGCTGAAAGGTTTTTCTCCTGTATGACTTCTCTCCATAACCAAATAGCTTTGACCTCCACTGTCCTCTCCATCTGGCTCTTCTCTGTTCTCCTCAGTTTGGCTTTGATGAAGCTGTGGGGACTGAGCTTTCTCTTCATCATATTCACTTTTCACAAGGACAGGATTGAATGTAAACTTGATGATATCATCCTCCTCCTCCTGGTCAGGAGGAACCTCTTCTTTAATCACCATAAGGTGCTGGACATCTGCAGGACAGCAGGAAAAACAGACAAACATGTTGCTGAAAAGGTTCTCATTCTGTTTGTTAATCTATGGTAGTCTTATATGTAAATAAACTCAACTTGTACCAACTGAGCCAAGGTCCACAGAATTGAAAATGCTTAGTTTCAGTGAAAACAAACAGAATTAAGTTTCTCATCATCACCAGAGCTATTTCCAATAAAGTAGTGAAAATTTTGTGTTCTACAAGCATGTATGTAATATTCCAGGATTATTTAGAAATGGAACAAAAGTTTTTTTATCTGAAGAACAGATCAGATGATAAATTTATCTCATCCAGCCTACCTGAACCCGGTCTCTGCTGCATCACTCCTTGAAGCTCCTGATTGGTCCACCGTTGACCCTTTTCCTCTTTAATGTAGTGTGTCTCTGGATCCTTGTGGTTCAGACTGGGGATCCAGACCTGCTGCTCAGGGGGAGCCTCTTTTTTAACAACAGACAGCTGATGGGCATCTGCCGGACACAGTGAACACACAAACAATGCAATGGTCAGTTATGGTTTTCTGTTAGTGTCTCCACACATCATCTGCACTGGAGACAGTGGTGGACTTTGAGGTGTAGTGGAAACGCAAACCACCCACATTACCAGGAATTTTTTTTACCCAGGTTAAGAAATTCTTGTAAATAAAAGTTCCTGGAAATGTTATAGGAAAAGGTGCTAAAGTTACTGCTGTTGAGTGGATCAAATGATTGTGGCCATTTTTAGGATCTGTACACACAGGCAGCTCATTACTCTGTCAAATATTTATTCTTGCCAAGTCAAAAATATAGTCTATAACCACTGTAGCATCACTTCATCACTTATTTACATCTGTATAACTCATTTTGCAGGTACTACTGTTGTCAGGTACATTGGAAATTTTCAACCTTTATACAGTTTTGGTGCAGCACCAAAACCAGCTAAGCCTAATTCCTACATAATGATGAATGTCAAGTCAAAACTGGAATGAAAACTATCTAAACCCTGGAGAAAATGGCTGGACTATAAATAAAACAAAGCATAAATACAACTGTCTGTCATTTAAATATTTAGTGTTCAACCAGTGACCCCCAGTTTGTGTTGTATTGTCTGTTGATAAAACAAATAAAAATAAAGTATAAAAAAAACCTATTTAAAACCACCAGGTCTAATGATTGCAGGTGGTCCGCGGTGCATTTGTGCAAATCTTGTCTTTAAGCTTTTCATCTTTGACAATACAGTTAGATCATCAGTCTCATATTTACCAGGTGCTTTATCTCTAACAACATTACATGAGACATCAGGATTTTCCTCCTACCTGAACCTTCGTCATCCTCACTCTTCATATGCACAGGTGAAAATCTCAACTTGATTATATCAGTCTCCTTGTTGGTCCAAAGCTCCTCCTGTTCCTCTTTAATGAGGGGTAGTTCTGGATCCTCCTGGTCCAGACTGGGGCTTGACTCCTGCTGCTCAGGTTGAACCTCCTCTTTAACCATTGAGAGCTGAAGGACATCTGCAGAAATGGAAATATAAGGAACATACAAGAAAATATAATCATATTACTGAAATATCCATATCCACCTGACCTGTTATAGGAAGACTTAAAAAGCTTACAGGAACATGACAATATTCTACTGGAACATCCGAACCTCGTAGACGCACAATAGAAATTAGTTGTCTCCTCAGAACTCACACTTACCATCACCATGTCAATGGTTTATTGACTCTTCTATTATAGAAACCCTGTCTTTGAAAGCCTCTTTTCATATTTTCTGTTTTTACATTTTCTGGGTCCTGATCCAGTTTGGAAACCCAGTCCTAGAGGTACATAAGAACTCTACAAGACCACTAGAACCTTCTGCAGAACCACTAAAACCTCCTTCAAGTACCCAAGCAAAGTTTGTTTTTTTGTTTGTGGTGACTATGTGTTTATGCAATTTTAATAAAAACTTCAGTGGAAAAAAAAATAAAAAAAACTCCATCAAGAACACAAGAACCTTCCTGCAGTATCACTAGAACTTCCTAAAAGACCAACAGAACCTCACACAGTAACACTAACATTTCCTACAGTGACACCTCAACCTCCTACAGTAACATTACATATATATCCTACAGGACCACAAGAACCCTCTACGGCACAACTAGAACCTCCTACAGTAACATTGGAATCCACAAGAAAACAAAAGCCCTGCTGTAGAATCACTAGAACTACCTACAAGAACAGAGGAACCCCCCTACATTAGAACCTCCTCCAGGACCACTAGAATGTCCCACACTAACAATAAAACCTTCTACAGGACCACGAGAACCTCCTACATGGACACAGGAACATATTGTAGTAACAGTAGAACACCCTACATGATGACTGAAGCCTCCTACATTAACTTTAAAACCTCCTACAGTAACACTAGAGCCTCCTAGAAGAACACCAGAATGTACTGTAGTATCACCAGAACCTTAAAGCTACTGCAGGACCATTGGGACCTCCTACAAGAAAACAAAAACCTTCTACAGTAACATTACAACCTCCTCCAGGACCACTAGAACCTCCTACAGGACACTAGAATCTACTGCAGGAACATCTGAATCCCCTACATGGATGCAACAGTGTTCTACACGAACACTAGAACTTCCTTCAATAACACTAGAAGCTTTTGTACAAGTGCTAGAACCTCCTGCAGTAACTCTAGAATCTCCATAAAGAACACCAGAATCTATAACAGGATCACCTGAGCTTCTAACAGGACTACTAAAACCTCCCACAGTAACACTTGGATCTACTGCAGGACCATTGAAAACTCCTACAAGAAAATAAAAACCTTCTACAGTACCATTCCAACGTCCTACAGAACCACTGGAATTTTCTGCAGTGACACTTGAATCTCAAACAGGAAGATCTGAATCCCGTACATAAATACATGAATTTTCTACAGGAACAACAGAACCTTCTGAAATAACACAAATGACAATAACAATAGAAGTTTCTGCATTAGCATTAAATCTCCTACAGGTACATTCAACTGAGTTTCAAAACATGTGGATGAGAAGGTCTTGGATGTCCAACATGTGGACACTTTCTGTCTTTAATCTGCAAAATAAACTCAGCAGAACAAACATGAAGTAAAAATGAAATGATAAAGAAAACTCATGACTTTCTGGGACTCTTCCTCTGTGACCTTTGAGCGGAAAACAGAGGCTACCGAGAACTTTACATTAGCGGCTGTGGAGTCGGTTGCCATGGTGATCTAACCCCGTTACCATGGTGATCCACCAGGGTTAAAGTTGAATTTGAGATAACAGCTGCTAACATGCTAATGCAATGAAACTCCAGGCCGTAGACGTGACAGACAGATGTTCATGTCACAGCTGTTTGCTTACTGAGACATTTTGGCCCGACGGTGCAGTTTTTACGTCCCAGCGGCGAAAATACGACGTTAACAAAACTTTCAGCGCCTAAATGGACCCCAGCGTTAGCTAACGTTAGCTTAGCATTTGCACAGCTGCCCCTTCAAACCAACCTGCTCCTCTCAGCTTCACATCCGGACATAAACCCATATCCAGACGTTCAACGTGCCGGTCCATCTCTGGTAAGACTTTACAAACAGAACCAGACGGCGTTCGGTGCCGTTATTTGGACCGAACTGACAGTTTATTCCGCGAACTGTCGAACAACATATACGTCCGGAATAGTGTTTCAAAATAAAAGTACAGTCTTAAACGCTGAGCACTGGTGCAGAACATAAAGGAACACTTATTCTGCTTGGCCATAACATTCTGATCACTAACAGGAAAAGTGTGTAGGTAATATTGATTATCTCATTCCCATAGGAACTGCGATTGTGTGGGATATTTTAGGCAGCAAGTTAACATTTAGCCCTCAAAGTTAATCTGTTAGAAACAGCAAAGTGTCAAGAGTAACTGAGCAACTTTGACAGAGAAATCATTACAGCCAATTCAGTGGGCCAGAGCATCCGAATGTAAAGTGGAAGTACCTACCAAAAGTGGTCTGAAGTCCTGGAAGTAAACAGGTGGACATCCATGGATCATATTTCTTTGTCCATCACCTCCTACAGATGTTCAATTGTTCTGAGATTGGGATGCCCTTCCTTAGACCATTTTTGGTCAGTACTAACGACTGCAGCCCAAGAACACCCAACAACACCTGAGCTGTGGAGATGCTCTGACCCAGCCATCACCAGTACAATATGGCCCTTGTCAAAGTCATTCAGTTTCTTATGTTGGCAATTTTTCTGCTTCCAACACATCAGATGCTGATGTGTGATGTGGTAGATGCTACAAATGCTAAGAGGTCAACTTACATGTACATGCAATGACTCTTTATTTACACTTAGCCTATAATAAAAGTATCACTTTTGTCATTCAGATGACATATTCAAAGCCTTGAAAATTATATATCTCTTGTGATTTACTTCACATCCACTTGATATTTTCTCCTCCTACTGCTGAAAATAAAGTTCAACAAGAATGCAGATTGAAGGGATTTTGTTGATTGGCTTTATCTGCACTAAATCTACAGTTTTAACTTGACTGTAAAATTATAATAATACTACTGTAAATTCTGAGGCTGAAGCCTAGTCATGAGTAATTAATTGTAAATACTTGTGTGGATTGAGGTCTCTGTTTCTGTGAATTACACTCACCAACCCATCAGATAGAAATAAAAGGTTGATAATTTCTGGATACAGCAAGGCCAAATGCATTCTGACTAGTCAAGACATTGATTTAAAAAAAAAACAAAAAACACACTCCACGGCACAGAGGTTGTGGGTTTGGTTTCTTTGCTCAGACTTTGTTCTTTCATTTTAATAGAGTATACATCCATGTGTCCTACATTTGAATTCCAGGTTTTCGGGAGCTGAATTCCATCTTTAAAAACACTGGAAACAAATGATGTAAAATATTGCACCAGAAGATTAAATGTACTGAATGTACTGTACTTTGAGGAGAATTAATCTTACACAAAGTCAAAGTCAAGAGACTTGCACTGGATAAATATAATACCAGCCTGTAAATTGCTGTATTTAATGTAAAATTTGTAAAAAAAAAAAAAAAAAGGATTTAAGTTAAGAACAGCTTTGCCTGGGAAGCATGTTCATCATTGCAACAAGCATGACTGTCTAGAAAAAAAAAACAATAATGCAAACTGATTATTATGATTAACACCGTGGTGTCAAGTAATCCGATTAATGTGCATTTGGAAGATATTCTGGACAATTTCAAGCTCCCAACTTCATGGGCGCAGTTTGGTGTCGAGCCCTTCCTGTTCCAACATGAGTGACATCAGCGCACAAAGCAATGTCCATAAAGACATGGATGAGTGAGATTGGTTTGGAGGGAGTGGACTAGCCTGCACAGAGCCCTGACCTCAATATGACAGAACATGTTTGGGATGAATTAGAGTGGAGACCTTCTCATGCAAAATCAGTACCCAATGTCACAAATTTGCTTCTAAATGAATGGTAAAAAATTCCCATAAACACACTTTTAAACCTTGTGGAAACCCAGAGGAGTTGAAGCTGCTATAGCTGCAAAGGGTGGAACAACTCCATATTAAACCCTATGGATTAAGAATGGGATGTGATTAAAGTTAATGTGTGTGTCAAAGCAGACATCCCAGTACTTTAGGTAATGCAGACTATCATGTGGTTCAGAAAATTTGATTTCACTGCAAATCTTGTATCACATATTTAATATAAAGGTTTGTCTCCTGTGTGACTTACCATATGTACCCTGACAGTTTTTATGTCTAAAGCTTTTCTGACAAACTGAGCAGCTGAACCGTTTTCTCCTGACATGTCATTTGATCAAGTAAGTTTGACTTACCAGTAAATCTTGTGTCACATACTAAACAGAATAATGGTGTCTCCTGTATAGACTCGCGTCTCTTAAGAAAATACATCCTTTTGAATCCTCATCCTTTAAAGTTAAGTTTTGTTTTTTTTGTCTGGGAGCCATACTTGGCTTCTGAGAAACACATTTAGAAGAATCAGCCAGTCTGTTTCCTACTGCCTGGATGTTTTGTCTTATTTTTTAAAATATTCATCAGTATCTTCAGTGTTCTCAGAGTCTTCAGTCTGAGTTTGTAATTGTCTATGTGGATGGAACCCGTTGGCTGGTTTAGATCCTCAACTGTCCTCTCCACTCTCCTTAGTTTGTCTTTGATGAAGTTGTGATGGCTGAACTTTTACCTCAGCCCAGTCATCACTATCCTCATGTTTCTCTGGATCTAAATTGCTGCCATTGTTCTCCCTTGTATGGATCATCATTTGTCTGAACATTACTTCTGCATTTAAAACGTTTTTGACAAAATGAACAACTGTAAGGTTTTTCTCCAGAATGACATATCATGTGACTGAGCAAATGTGACTTCCTGACAAGTCTAGATTAGAGGTACTTTATTGATCCTAAGAGAAACTCAAGCATCCAGTAGCAGCAGTAAACACACTAAATACGTAAGGCATATCAGTAACAAAAACACTATACAAATACAAATGAAAATATACAAAACAGAAAATACAGTCTTACATCAAAGACTATATATACAAAAAAAACTAAAAAAAAAAAAGAAAAAAAAAACTTAGGCTACCAATGAATATATTGGTTCAAATAATCAAAAAATATAAGGCCCCTTGAAGAGAAAAGGACAATCTGTGATACAGTCTCTGTGTGTATAAATTAGAGCTTTGTAAAACAGTAATTAGTACAGAGGTCTGTAGTGGTGTTATTGTTTCCAGTTCTTTGACTGGGCAGTGTTATGTAATCTTGTGGCCAGGGGGAAAAAAGAGTTTGAGAGTCTCTTTGTGTGGCTTGTTAGGGACAGAAGCCAGTCACTGAACACACTCCTTTGCTTTGTGAATGTGCTATGCAGAGGATGTTGGGAGTCCTCTCTGCCACTGCAACCAGTGAGTCCAGCTCTGTGACCACAACAAAGCCAGCCCTTCACACCAGTCTGTTCAGTTGTGCCAAGTCCCTCTTCTTCCAATATCCTCCCCAGCACACCACAGGATAGAAAAGTGCACTGGCCACCACAGACTGACAGAACATCAGTAGCAGTATCCTTAAGCTGTACAACTGTAAGGTTTTTCTCCAGAATGACATATGTGACTGAGCAAATGCGACTTCCTGGCAAATCTTGAATCATATACTGAACAGTGAAATGGTTTCTCTCCGGTATGAGTTGTCATGTGTCTCCTAACATCAGTTTAACATTTGAGATTTTTCTGACAAACAAAATAGCTGAAAGGCTTCTCTCCAGTGTGGCTTATCATGTGACTCACCAAGTGTGACTTCCAATCAAAGCTTGAACCACATTCTGAGCAACTGAATGGTTTCTCTCCAGTGTGAGTTGCCATATGTCTCCAGGCATCATTTTCATATCTGAAATGTTTCTTACAAACTGCACAGCTGAAACATTTTTCTCTGGTGTGACCAGTCTCTATGACAAAGTAGTTTTGCCGTCCACAGTCTTTTCCGTCAGCTTCAATTTTCATCTGTTCAGTTGAACTACTGGATGAAGGCTTTGTCTTTTTGTCTAAATATGGCTCAGATTTCCTGCTCTGTGTCCAGTCTTCATCACTGCCCTCAGTTTCTTCAGACTTTTCAATCTGCTCATTGGTCTGTGTTTGTAAATATCTTTGTAGATGGAAGCCCATGGCTGGTTCTAGTTCCTCTCTGTTCTCCTCAGTCTGTCTTTGTTTAAGCTGTGGGGACTGAGCGTTCACTTCATCAGATTCACTTTTCACAAGGACAGGGTTGAATGTAAACTTGATATCAGCCTCCTCTTCCTGGTCAGGGGGAACTTCTTCTTTTACCACCATCAGGTGCTGGACATCTGCAGGACAGCAGGAAAAACAGAAACATGTTGCTGAAAAGGTTCTCATTTTGTTTGTAAATCGATGGCAGTCTCATATAAATAAACCCACCCAACTTGTACCAACTGAGCTGGAGGTCCAAAGAATCTATCAATTTAACATATTTACACTTTCAGTGAAACTAGTAAGTATTCATTTTCTTGTCAGACATACTTCCAATAAAGTAGCTCAAGTTTTGTGTTATGCTAGCATGTATGTATATTCCAGGATAATTTAGAAATGGTCCAGATGTTTTGTTTTTGTTCTTTACACAAAACATCCAGGGTTACAGTATCTGGTGAAATCTGGACCTGAAGTCAGATGGAAATGATGCACGAGAACAAAACCCAAGCATACACCTTCTGTCACATAAATTGCTATGTAAATAAACAATGTTTTAAATTTTTAACTCATTGGCTGCCAGCCATTTTCAGAGAGCCCCATACTGCCAGCATTTTGTTGCATTTTGACTGATGTTTCATGACTCACAGAATGTTGAATTCTACGACTACATAAACATCGAAACCATCAAAAGAAAGTGTCACCTCTCTTCTTTCATCAGGAAAAAAAAAGTTTGTTTCTAGCCTTTTAGGTTCTTAAGTAATCAGCAGTAGAACATAGGGTGGCTTCAGCAAAAACACCTGTTTTGACCAAAAAACAGAGAAAATGAGCTTTTTGTGCAGAGGCATGTCAAGCAGAGCAGTGGCTTTTACGGCAATATTTTTAGCTTTAGTAACACCTCAAACATCTGAAGAGTTGCTTACTTCTATGAAACAATAAAAACAACACTGAAAAGGCAGCTTTTGATGTCAAAACAATAATTTATTCACAAATATAAAAAACATTGCTTTACCTTTGACAAAAAATGACGATAAACTATTTACATGTACTATTTGAACCATTTACAAGTGTGTGTGTGTTTTCGCCCCTAATCGCAATAGTTTAGCTTAGTGTGGTAAGCTGTAAAACACTCTCCTGCGTGCAAGGGAACAAAACAGGATGTGCACCACATTTTGGTCTCGCTGCGTCGGCCCCTGCGTGTGCAGACCCTACACCTCCTTGCTGGTCTGGACTTCTTGCTTGTGGGCATCAGGCGTTCCAGTTTGTGCTTGCCCATTTGTCCATCTAGCCTGCTATGTGGGTCAGTGTTATACGGCGCTCTTGGAGTACGTTCTCCTTCCTCCAAGTCATCATCCCCTTCAAGCCCCGCACCTGCAACTTCCTCCTCCTCCTCCTCTTCCTCCCCCACATGTTGCTTTGAGGTCCAGGTCTTCACTACCCTGCGCATGAACTCCAAAAGCGTTTTACATTCACCTGGGTTTCTGGCTCTGTAGAGGACATATGCGTTAAACATGGAAACCTGAAAGAGGTACGCTACAAATTTCTTGGACCAGTTTAAAGACCTTCTGATGAAGGGGTAGTAGGCAATATTTTGGTCCAATTTATCAACACCATTCATGGAGGAGTTGTAAGCAACAACACACTCTGGCTTGAACTGGGAAACCTTGTTTTTGTGTCCCCTCTGCCACACATCAACTCTTCGCATTTTATCTTGGTGGCAGGTTGTCACCATCTTCACTAATCGTTTGTTCTGCCACGCTACCACCATCACCCTTTCATTGTGCCGCACAACTTTTTCCCCGGTCCTCAGGTCAGACTTTTTCATCTCTCTGATGATCTTTGGTTCCCCCCTATTCTTCCTGAGTGTTCCACAGACATTGGTTTGTGTTCCTAGTAAACGCTCACACAGAGCTACAGAAGTGTAAAAACTGTCCATATACACTGTATAACCATGACCTGGGAGACGATCAAGGAGCGAAAATACCATCTCTGGCAGACTACTAGCTTCCCCGACATAAGGCTGCAAGTTGAAGCAGTACCCTGTGGTAGAGTCACACAGTACGTAGAATTTAATACCATACTTCACAGGCTTTTGTGGGTTGTACACCCTGAAAGCTAGGTGCCCCCGCCACTGCATCATACCCTCATCAATGCAAATGTTTTTCCCTGGTTGATACAATTCTTTGAATTTTTCCACAATGTAGTCTAACACTGGGCGGACTTTGTACATTTTGTCAGATGCATCCTGTGTCACATTGTTGTTATAATGCAGGAACCTCCATATAATTTCAAACCTGTTCCTTGACATGGTCTGGGGGAAATAGGGTGTTGCATCTACCTCATCCACACTCCAGTACAGTTCAAGGTTTGGCTTTTTGACATAGCCGGTGATAAAACTCAGTCCAAAGAAAGTTTTCAGTTCTGGGACTGACACTGGTTTCCAGGCATTACCTCTGCTGTATGGCAGGCTCTCAGGGTTTGTTTGAAAATACTGATGTGCATACAGGTTGGTCTGATCCGCAATCAGTTGAAGCAGCTCATCAGTCAAAAAGAGCTCCAGGAAGTCAGCTGGCTGGTCAGAATCTAGCTCGGCAGCAGCATTTCGAGGTCCAGGTGTTGCAGTGAAGGGGATTTGATTTGGATGCCAGTTGGCTTGATACCAGCCAGGATCCTGCCCACACCCCTGGCTCCATGCACAACCTGTAAATTATGTAAATACATACAATTACCATTTTTTTCCATTCGTACTGCTACTTTGTGATATTGAGAAAAACACTTTAGCTTTCTTTTTTGTACTGCCAAAAAGAGGTGGAGTGGGGGTTCTACTGGATACACGGTCTGTAAAAATTCCGTCACATCAGTACTGCCAACAGATGTTACAGTTCATTAGATTTAGATTTTTTTACATTGCAGGCATTTTTATTTCAAGTTTCATGCATCTTT